>CAUZXS010002957.1:50000-225000 GCA_963585895.1 Sepioteuthis lessoniana | reverse complement strand
GGTTGGTACAAAGAAATCACGGAATATAGTACGAACAGGATTTACATTACAAAAGATCTAAAAAGAAATCTCTATGCCAATAGTCTGAATGAATAAAGCAATATTGGTTGTAATTCACTAAAAAGTTTAACATTCATTAAATTCTAAGTTTAAATTATATATATATATATATATATATATATATATATATATATATATATATATATATATATATATATATATATATATATAAGGAAGTTCATATCTTTCCCAAGGGTATACGTTCATAAGTGAGCGTTATAGCGCGACTGAAGTTCGAACTCACTTACAACGATATTGCAGCACAACACATTAACCACGACCTTATGGGTGATGATGGATCAGCTGACCAAAAACACACCTTCTTGATCCTCTTTATAGTGATCTTGTGCCAAACTAGATGAACTCAAAACATCTACAGAAACTTTATGTCATAGTGCTTGTAAGGAAGCGTTCCCTCCATTTTAACCTAAAAGAAAACAAAAATAGAATTGTAGCCGGCCATTTATCTTCGTGACAGCACCTTACTCTTGAAAAAGGAAGACAGAACCCGGGCAACGTCTTGCTGTTTGTTGCGCTCCCTAAATGTCTACGTGCTTTTTTTTTAATTACAACCCACGCAAAAATGTTGTCGCCTTTTTCATTCTTAGGGTATGCAGATAGTGGCTTTTTTGAGTTCCATTTTATGTGAGTGTCCCTCTGAATTAACTGACCCTAGAAAATATCTGAATTCAATTAATGACTGTGAAAGTGGAGTTTTATAAATTCCCAAGTGGGAGTGGTCTATTTGTCTTGAAAAGCAATGCAGTCATATCCCACTTAAAGTTATCCCGTTTAGAACTGATTTGCCAACGCTCACTTTTTTAAAAATAGCTATTGTAATAAATGTATGTTTTGTTTGTTTGTTTTGTTTTACGGCATATCAACCTCATCGGTCATTTAATGCCGAATCAAGTTAAAGAAAATAAGTCTGAAAAGAAATTCAAAGGAGAGGTCTAAGGAATTAATGAATAAACTTTAGATAATTAGTTGGTTATTTGTCGTTGTTTTTTATTAGGAGTTTATTTGTAGGGAATCATGATCATAAAAAAGACCCCCCCTGTGAAACAGTTTGGGGAAGGGATCAGTTTGTTAGAATATATCTATTTAAGAAAGGGCTTATAGAAGTAATTTGGTCTTATTGTAAATTTCTTTAGATTTTTGGGTAAAACTTCACTGTTTTTAGAAATGATATCACATTATTTATTTCAGTGTTTTGGAACAGTTCCTTCATATTGTTTGCACTATAGAAGGTTTTTCTTATATGGGCTAGGTCAATACATTCGATGAGAATGTGCTTCACGGTGTATTTGGTCTGACATGCATAACACATTGGTTGTTTTCCTTCGAGTAAATAAGAGTGTGTTATTCTTGTATGACCTATCCGGAGTCTGGACAATATAACCTCCTCTTTTCGTTTTTTTAAAGCTTTGCTTCCATTCCCCCAGTGTGGGTTTAATTTCTAATAATTTATTATTTTCATTATTGTTCCAGCGTTGTTGTCTTTGCTGTTGTATGCATTTATTTATTTTCATTTTAAAGTCTATATGTGGTATTTAAGATTTCTTTTCAGTGGTTAGGCTTATGGCAGATTTGGCTGCTTTATCCACTTGGTCATTTCCATTGATGCCAGTATGACTTGGGACCCAACATATCTGTATATCATTGTCATTTGATAAATTCTTCAATTTACAAAGTATTCTTGTTATTAATGGGTGATCAAGTTTTCTGTTTTTTAATGATTCCAACAATGATAGTTAATCTGAAAAGATGATGAATTTGTTATTTCTTGATTCTGAGATGGGATCAAGAGCCATATTGATTGCACAAGCTTCTGCACTGAATATAGAGGTATCATTTGGGAGATGTTTTTTAAAACTTTTTCCTTTATGGATTGTAACACATCCTGTAATTTTACCCACTTTAGATCGGGGGGGTCCTCGTGGTGTAATGGTTACAGTGATGGACTGTGGAATCGTAGTACGCGAGTTCGTACTCCAGTCGTGCTATTACGTTCACTTTTGGGAAAATACCCTTGGGAAAGGTATGAATCCCCTTATCCTCCCAGCTATGTGTTAAATAGTACCACTACAGTTCTTCTAGGAGAATGGCTTTGGCATTAAATAACCTATAAAGAGTTGATATGCCATTAAACAAAGAAACCAAACCACTTTAGATCCATCTGTGAAGAAGTACAAGTGTTTAGGATATTTCTCCTTAACTTTTTCTAATTATTCTTGGAATATTAGTGGATGGGTTTTATTTTTGTGGAATTTACGAAGTGTTAAGATTATATTTGGGGTCCTAATAGTCCAAGGTGGAATATCTGGTATGATTGTTTTATGGATCTCAGTCAGGTCTACTTCTGCCTCTCCAATGATTGTTTCCATCCGGAGGCCAAAGGGTTTTATCGCTTTTTTATTCTTTTGGAATAGCTCTTTGTACCTGGGATGAAAAACTTTATGGTGTGCCGGATTTGTTGGACATCACTTTAATTTGACGTAGTACTGGGGGGTGGTGCAGTTAGCAGCTTCTAATATTTACAGGAGCTTCATTAGCTTCTGCATATAGGCTCTCAGCTGGGGATGTTCTAAAGGCTCCAAGCACTTGCCTTAAGCCTCCATGATAGATTGGGTCGAGGGTTTTCAAGTAGCTCTTTCTAGCTGATCGGTAAATGATACTGCCATAGTCCAATTTAGATCTAATTAATGATCTATATAATGATAATAGCGTATTTCGGTCAGCTCCCCATAATAAATGTAGTTTTGTTTACCAAAATGAATAATGATAAAAGAAGACATCATAAATTATCTTCAAAATAACTTTATATATTTGTATGTGGTTGAAGTACAATGCGTCTGAGAATTAGACATCTAAAACAGAATAAAACCATTCCCACTTTAAGCGGAATGCCTCTGAAATTAGGAGACATGTTCAAATACCTCGACATCAATATCTCATCAACTGAAAGCAATGCCAATATACAGGTAGGGAAAGCATGAACTTCTATTGACAGGTTGTCGATCATATGAAAACCTGATATCTCTGAGAAAATAAAACAGAATTACTTCCAACTTGTGGCTGTGTTGGTTCTACTGTATAGTTGCTCCATCTAGGCTCTAAGGAAACGTTAAAAAAAAACAACAATAAAAAAATGGCGAGATGAGAGCTACATAAGAATGCTACGTGCTGTTTTGAAAAAAAATCCTGACAGCAGTATTAAAAAAAACAGCAACTGTACGACCACTTATCTCCCATTTCACAAACCAAGAAAGACAAATTAGGCATGCTGGGCACTGCTGGGGAGGTAAGGACGAACTCATAAGTGATGTTTACATATGGGCCTCTACACATAAACACACCAGTGTTAGCCAGCAAGCAAAGACTTAAAAACATTAAGCTCTGTATGGACATCGGATGCAGTCTAGAGTAATTGCCAGGAGTGATGGATGATAGGGACGGATGGTGAGAGAGAGGGGGGAGTAAAAAAAAACTCTGTGCTATTAGCACGACTTCATGATTATATATATATATATATATAAATATATATATATATATATATATATATATATATATATATATATATATATATATCCTGTCGGTAGGGCCAGGAATAATGATTGACAATGATTCATTTAAAACTAAATATGAATAAATATTTGTTTATGCAAATTCATGGATAATTGTGACTATTTCCCTAGTTTCTTAAACCATCTGGTCAGCAGGATTTAGAATACGTTGACTGTTTTGTAGGAGAGTAACCCTCCCTACAAAAACAGTCAACCCAAAAAGGTTTCCTGGCTGGGTATGACATAAAAATGCATCCTATGATGAGATTCCAGTTTTAGAACATTTGGGAGTTTGGAGTCACTTCTTCGTTGCCATTACTCCCAGCTCTACTCTGACCCAGAGTGGTAGGTGCTGTTAGGGTCCTATCTAAGGGCCAAATAGATCTGTTTTCGATAAAGAAGTGTTTACTTCTTTAAAATACATTTTATACTGTGTATAATTAGAGACAATAATTGCTAAAATGACTTTGGCATAAAATAACCCAAAAAAGATTGACATGCCAGAAAACCAACCAATCATATACTCGATAATTTAGCATTCAGTAATCTATATCGACAGTGCTGGAAAGTAGCTATTGATTTGATACACAACACGCATCTATTCCATTTTACCAAGACTCACCGATAACATATTTTTTATTGAATTAAAGTTTTCACTGCATAAATTTGAACAGTCTTCGTAGTAGTGTTATATTCCTATTTTGCCATAAATCTTTCGAAACCAAATAGCACAGACAAATCGGAATGAGAGACGTTGCGCTTAGCTTCGCTCGACTGATTCCCTGCTCAGAGAAATCGCCTCTTTCTTCCTGAGTTTTTTAATCTTTGACTTTACGGACTGTTTCACTACGTAAGAAGTAATACCCAAAAGTTAAATACTATGAAAAAATAAAATTGAAAAAAAAAAAATAAATAAATAAAACAGAACTAGGTTGCTATTTAGCAAATTCGTCTCACGAAAATCTCCCTCATCATACTAAATAGGTCTTCTTTTTTTATAATCCCGTAATCACTTCATCTCTCGTGACTTCCTGGGTATGCCCACTGAATAAAGGGGGATTTTTAAAATGATTGTTAGCACAATATTTTCAGCGTGATAGCTTAAGATTATTGATTGCTAACGTACAAGAAATTATCATCTATACAAATACTGACTTTCACATACACCTAAATCTCTTTCATGACAAAATCAGATATCAATTAGTTACACTTATTTTACTATCACTTTAGATCACAATGTAAAACAATACATTGTGTAAGGTTATCTAAAGTTAAGTGCTTTGTGGGTGTGGCAGCGAGTCTTTGATTTGCTTCTTTTTTTTTTCAGATAACAGTATCGTTCATTAATAAGTACACCCTTACAATTTAGAAATAAAATTAAAAAAAGTTTATTTTCTCGAAAACCAAATATACTAGGCTATAAGTATTCATTTCATTTGTGTTCACAGCGCTGTTTAAAAAAAAAAAAAACAAACAAACAAGCTCGTATATCTTTGTTATGTGAGGAATTTTCAAACTTTCATCTCGTATACCCGTTCATCCTGACCAGTAGTACTGGTGACATTCTTGAAAAGTGTATGATAGATAGATAGATAGATAGATAGATAGATAGATAGATAGATAGATATGCGAAGAGGCAAGGTGTGATTCTATGGAAGAGACTGGGATAAATAGGTTGATAGATGAAAATAAGATGAGATAGACGTCTTGTTGAGTGAAACCAAAATGATACAGACTATTCAGAACTGATTGAAATAATTTAAAATAGGCTTTGGCTGACGGACAGATAGGTAGACATTATATACTATAATTAGCTTAATACAAGACCCGAAATACAAATTATCTAGCGAGAATCAAACCATTAGAAATAGTCTGATAATGTTGCTCGCAAACCATTGCACCCAACAGACGGAGATAATTCTGGAAAGAAATACAGGAATATATCAACCCTTACCCACAAGCAGAATGTGACACATGGTCAATTTATAAGCGGAGTTTAATAGGTTTGAATTCAGATTTTTTTTTTCTCCTAGACTGGTTGCCATACCAAAGTTAAAGAGTCCAGTTTTCCCTTCTATTTATCTATAGCTGGAGGGAGAACAGTTGGATCCACAACTTTCCAAAGGATATTAACGCTATGAGAAATGCAAACAGACTCGTCCAGGATGTGAACTCGGGTCACCGTCTCGATTTCCTACGATGAGAATCATTGGATCACGTGCGCATCCAACAATGTAAATTTATATAGAAGGTAAGCTTTTAGAAATAGTTAAGATCATGGTCGTTACAAGCTCATCGGCCTATGATTGTGGTTGTTAAAAACAACGGTAACAATACTCTACTGCATAAAGACAGGAGCTTATAGTTAACACTTGTAATGCAAAAAATAAATGCAACTTATGTTGTTTCTTCTATAGCGCTCATTATCAGAAATAGAGTCGTTATAAAGTCGAAGCTAAATACATGCAACGGTTCCACGAGCATCACCAAATCTTAAAATAGAAAAAGACCCACCCGTGTTCATGGTTTCAAGAAACGACTTTCCAAATTTTACAACTAAAAGCTAGTGAGTATATATTGACTAAATCTCCAGTGGTAGTTAGCACCAGTTCAGAAATCTCAGAAGACAGTCCACCCAGAAATATCAGTCCAAAATCTCTCAACGGAAACTAAGACTTATTATTTAAGGAATTTCAAGACTGATACATAAGTAAACATTTAAAAAGAATACTAAAACATTTACGTACTCTGTACACATATAAAAATTAATACTCACATATATTTTTTGGAAACTATTACTCATTACAAAAAATAATACGGGAAAAGATATGTTTAAAATCAACCTCATATTATTTGCTTTGTTTTTTATTTGATTTTAATTGTAATTCATTTCAGTATTAACCTTTTTTTTATCACAGTAACGGGAAAATATATTTAACTACAATATCAAGCTTCATTTCTTTACGAACTTCTAACCCATAATTCGGTACAATATTGGCGTTGCCCTCGTAATATACAGAATCAGCTTTACAGTCTATTTTCATGTAGCTAAGGAGACATTAGATCACAAAAGATCCAATTTGAAATTAAAATACCTTATTTGTTCCTATATAACATTTTATATTCGAATCTAAGCGAAAACTGAAGGGAGTTACTCTATATGTGGATACACGTTACACTTTATTATGCGATAATTGGATACACGTTACACTTTATTATGCTGTAAGTGGATACACGTTACTATAAGACAGTTTTTTTGTTGGTATTAGCGGTACTTTTAAGCACCAAACATTCTTTGGCATGTTTTTTTTATAAAACATTCTCAGAGGGTTGTTCCTCAGAGCATCACTTTTCCTTATCGTCTAAAGTGGGGGTAAGGGTCGGGTTTATTGCCTGATGCCAACGGTATCTGCTTACGGAAGAATGCTGATGAGGCTAGGACTATTTTGCCACCTCCCAGTGGCTTCCTGGGAGGGTGCCCGAATTAAGCTGACCTTGTGTCTATCCCGTCGCCACAGGGGATTGGGAAATAACTGTAGTTTTAACCGTATTTTTGGAGTATCACAATAATCATTTCCTTCCTGTGAAACATGTGCAACAAAAATCTCCAAGAAATAACTAAGACGAATCAATTTTTTTTGCAAAATTGACACCTATTGATAATAAAAAAAATTAATAGTTTATTAAGATTTGATTAATTTATATGAAAATTATATCACGACAAAAAAGAATTGGACAAATATGAAAATTTTCTTGCTCTATAAAGAAAGTTTTTTTTTTTTTTAAATTTGTGTTTGTAAAGAAAATAAAATCAATTTTTTAGTTTTGTTTAGTGCCAAATACACCTGCGCTTAAAAAAAACTACTGAAGTTCAATTAATAAATGAAATTCATACTATTTTAGCAATAACAATGGGCTCTTGTGTATCATCATTACAGTAGTCCTTGTCACAATATAAAACCTTTGGCGTAATAGCTAAAATTCTGAACTGCGGCATCGAAGTAAATGAGTTCGAACTCTAGTCGCGCTATTAAGTTCAATTTCGGACTAAGCAAAAGTAAAGTAGGCGAACTTTGTCGAGGGTAAACCGAAGGCTCCCTTTTCAATAGCTACTACACCAAGGTGTAGGAGAGGGTGCTACTCCTTCCCTTGATTGCTCTATTTTACCCTTGATCCACAGCTTATAATGCTGAGTGTTAAGAAAAGCGGAATCAGATACCATGTTTTGAGTTTTTGGTGTGACTCAACCAAGGATTGAACCCCAGTCTCCCGGACAATTGGCGAACACTCTACTCGTAAGGCCAATTTGGGACTAATACCCTGGAGAAAAATATGAACCTCACCCAACTATGGGTTAAATAGTATCACTGTGGTTCTTCTACAAAGATGGTTTTGGCATTAAATAACCTACGAAGGTTGATATACCATTAAACAAAGAACGGGGTGCCCGTGGTGTAATGGTTATCGTCGTAGGAAATGGACACGACGATACGAGTTCAAATCCTGGACGAGACTGATTGCATTTCACATAGCACTAATACTCTTGGGAAAGGTATGAATCCAATTATTCTCCCTCCAGCTATGGGTAAATAGTAGGACAGATTAGGTTCTTCAGCCTTGGTGAGGCAACTAGTCTAAGAGAAGGAAAACTCTGAATTTAAACCTGTTAAACTCTGCTTAAAAATTGACCTTGTGTCATATCCTGCCCGAGCGGAGGGGGTTGGTAAATATGGTAAATATGATACCATTAAACAAAGAAACTAAACCATAAAACCTTTTTATATTATCTTATTTGATAACTTTAAATTAATTTCTATTATAACATGACGCAACGTAAAAGAGTGAGCACTTATGACATAGTTTCACACAAATTTGAAATAACGAAGCAGAAAAACACGCGAGTCCATGCCATTAAAAAAAAGTAAGCTAAACTTCTATTCTTACAAGAAGGTGCTAAAAATTGTTGGTCCAATCAGAAAGGAAATGTTAATTTATTTATTTATTTTTTTGGAAGGGTCCTCAAAACTTGAAAAATAATTTACCAAGCGCATTGAACTTTTGGACGAATGTGTGGAATAGCATATACATTTCAGAGTTCTAAATCATTCCCTTCTTAGTCGGCTCGAAGACTTTTTAACACTCCCACGTATTTTTCACCTTAAAATCTAGTACTTGTGTTATACACGAAAAATACGGTATTTTACTTTCAAATAGTTTTATTCTTTTACATTTTTTTTAGAAAATATAAATTCCTTTTTCACAGCACTCTAAAAATAAATGCTATTCTATATGAAATTGGCTTGTTTATGAGCAGTACTCACTTTTAAAAAAGAAGCGACATATAGTCGTTTTTATTCAAACTAATGAAAATTATTTGTATTTAGAGGATTTTTTATTTGTTTGTTTGTTTTTTTGTTTTTTTTATTGTTTATTGCCAACGTGTCACTGTTTTGTTAACATCGAGCATGGCGTACGGAAGATTACTTCAGATTCGTCTGAAGGTCTCTAATACTTTCGAAACCATTTAGAAATTAAAAAAATATTTCGAATAGATATTTGATTTTATCATTTTCCAAACATTGATGGGTAGTATAACCTCCCACCACCACTTTTTTAATGCGTTTCAAAGCTTTTCTTCGGTCGAGTGACTGCTGAAATTAAAATAAATTCAATTTTAGCGGCTCGGTACCTAACATCGACAAAAAAGTGCTTATTTGTGAGAGAGAAACATGTACCTTTCGTAAGGATTACCCAGCGAGTAACAGAGAAGGGGAGACAATAATAAATGGAGGATTAGACACAGATTTTAACAAAAAATCTGCCTGAGATGGATCTCCCTGTATAGATCAAAATCTTTCCGGGTATGAAACTAACAATTTCTGAAAGTCTGGTTAAAATCGAAATATATATATATCATATACATATACATATACATACATATATATCTATATACATACATACATGTGTGTGTGTGTGTGTGTGTGTATAAACCTTAAACCAGCAAAAATGACAACACGGAGAGACCTTTTTTATCAGAGTAATACACTTTAAAAGCTTAAACGTTGCGAATAAATCAATTTCCAATCCAGTGCGCCACTGAATTATAAATTTTGTGGGTTCTCTGTAGTCACATGAGGACATTTTTTTACAAATCCAATTTATTGATAAAATCGGTATGTAGAGTCAACTAGATAACAATGAAATGCTAATTAGAATTCTACCCTCCTTCTTAAATAGAAGCAATAATATCATCATGGACTGCTGTAATAACGAAATACAACGAGTTCAGGCGTTGACTAGTTAAAGCGATTAAGTTAACAACTAAGCCGCCTTTTTTTTTTCCTCTGGTTTTGTAAACTAATAATTATAGATAGTGTTAACTAGTTGAGAATAAACATTCTAAGTGTATCTAATAAGTTGCAAGGCTGAAACCGTTATGAAAATTTGAAAATGTCATTTATGTTTAAATATATTGAACTGTATTTGCACTTTATAGATGCTAATTAAAAATACATGTTAATTAGTATGTATCCTCGTCATGTTGCTAGCGCGGATTTCCCTGACTCTCTCTTGCCGTTCATTTCAATTATCCATCCCTTCCGGTGGGTCTTCTTGACTACATCCTGTGTCTTTTCAGAGCTGTTGTAGATAAGTTCTAGTTGGTCGTCTAACACTTGCACGTCCATGTGAAGGGGTCCAGAGGAGAACGTCTTTTCTTCTTCAGCAGTGTCTCCAACTTTAATTTAGTAAAATAACATTGCAAATATCGTTTTCAAGTCGAGAATAACGAGTCCCAACACATTTAGTAAATAGCAAGGCTGAAACCGTATTTGAATAAAAAAGCATACTTATTCAAATATAGAGAAAACAGTTAGTATACGACCTATGGAAGCAATTTACAAACATTACTTGAAAAAAAAAATTATTGTCAAATGAAAACAAGAATATATACTTAAATAAAAACAAGAATATATACTTAAAAATCAAATAAACTTTTATAGAATATTTTGTAAAATAACATTGCAATGTTATTTTACAAAATAGACATATAGAGACAGGTAAAAAGTATGAACTGCTAATTAGAATTATTCTCTCCTTCTTAAATAGAAGCAATAATATCAAAATGGATTGCTGTTATCCCGACGAATTCACGGATCGTTTAGTTAATTGTGAATTCGCTTTTTTTCTTCTTTTCTCAGATTTTGTGGCACCAGTTGACCATGTGCCTATTCTGACTTACTCTGCAACAACGCCTGCTTATCTCCGATAACCATGTGCATGTCAAAAAATTAGTGGAAGTGAAGAAGCACGTCATACAGGAAACCGCAAAGGAAACCAGTAACATATCACCGGAAGTTTGAAAGAGACTAATGGAAAATGCAATTTGAAAAACATACTCGGACGCCTACGACAGAGGGTTGCTCTGACAGCTTTAAATTGTTAAAGACATTCCAGAGAATTTTTCTGAGTAAGCCCGTAAAGAGGTAGAAGTATATATATATATAATGAGAGAGAGAGAGAGAGAGAGAGAATTAAGTATTTTAAAATAACTTCTCCCTCGGGGAAAATATCAAGATAATCCTATCTTAGAAAAATTAATATTTATAACATGAGATATCGCGGAAATGAGCGGGGAAACTAGAGGCAAGACTTCTGTTTTAGCGTTCGCATTTTCTTTGTTTTGGATTTGATGATCATCACTAAACCAGGATCTGATATGAAATGCCAAAACCCCACTCTACGATAGAATTACACTCAAAGATTAAGAAAACCACTGAAAAAGTTTTGCAACTATACACGATCTTCCATAAATAAAAAAAACAATCTAACATTTTTTGATAAAATCATAATTTTTTAAAGCTAAAGATACTAACATTTCATTTTTTTTCTAGTGGAATATTAGGCAATCAAAACGGATATTATTAGTTATTATTTATTACCAAATAATACAATATTGATTTTGGTTTGGTTTCTCTGTTTAATAGCATATCAAACTTCGCAGCCCATTTAATGCCATAGACATTGTTATAGAAGAACAGCAGTTGTACTAATTAACCCATAGATTGCGGGGTTCATACCTCTCTCCGAGGATATTTGTCCGAAAGTGAACATTATAGGATGACTGGATTTCAAACTTGCAAACAACGATGTCACAGTCCAGCACATCAACCACTATACAACGGGGACTCCTCCCTCACAAAATTGAAACTCGATATCAAAAATTGCATAAATATATATATATATATATATATATATATATATGTATATATATACGGGAGGTACTTTTTTTTTTTTAGCTATTACAGAGTCAATTTATTAATGCTTGTAATAAATCATATCAAATAATACCTAATAATAACCGTTTTGATTGTATAATCCTACCTTAGAAATCATAAAATCCTGAAATCTTTTGAGGAAATTAACTTTTTATCCAAGAAAAAACCTGATAGGGAATATTCATTAATGAATGATACTATATAAAATAAACAACTGACTGGATTCAAATCGGCTGCTATCCATTCCAAAGAAGGGACACATTGTCTTTAATTTGATTTCTGGTGAGTAAGAAGGTTCTGGATTTTTTCTTTTGAATCCAACAGTAAGGTAAAGAACTAGAAAGTTGAAAAGGGATCATTTGCAGATGTGGGGTAGGATAAGTTTCGATATGAGGAAGACTCTTCCCTTGCCTAACGGTACACATATGCCAGATAACCATTTACTACAGGACGATTCATCCGCCGTCTTGCAGGTCTTATTTTTCATCTTAGCGTATGTGTAGTGACCCATCTCGTTAAGTAATCCTGGGGGTGAGCGAGCCAGTTTAGTCACCGAACACTTAACTATGCAATAGATTTTACTGCGTTACGAGGTACCAATAACACCCTTTGAATGATTTGATCTTAAGCAGAATCAAACCAACAACAAAAGCCCAGTTAATTCATTCATTTTATTTTTTATCGAAGTTTGTGCCTTTTATTACAAAGTTTAAATTCAATACATATCTTTTCCTAACCACAAACCGTTAGTATCTGGCAAGCACAACAAGAAAGAAAAAGTAACTTCCGGTATGACGAAGTCATAGCCCATATCTTCTCTGCTTGTCTTTCTTGATAATGAACCAAAACGTTAGGAAGAGAAGGAATAAAAATCGAAATAAAAAAAACGAGAAAATTTTAACATTTAAACATTAAAAGCTTCAAGGTAATTTTTTGTCAAAAATTTATAAAAGTTAAAATGCAATTCATTAAAGTTAAATAGCAACTTTAAAATTAGAGATGATTATTCAAGTTATAACCCGCTCATTAGCCTTGTGGATCGAATGTTTGCCAATGGTACGGGAGACCTGGGTTCAATCCCAAGTCGTGTCATACCAAAGACTTTAAAAATGGTACTTGATACCGCCTTGCTTAAAACTTAGCAATATAAGGTACGTATCAAAGGTAAAGTGGAGCAATCCAGGGAAAGGAGTAGCGCCCTCCCCTACACCCCAGTGTTGTAGCTATCGAAAAGGGAGCCTTCTGGTTGCCCTCGACTAAGGTCGCCAACTTACTTACTTATTCAAGTTACTGGCAACATATAGATTGCAACTTATTAAAGTCGAACTGAAATTCATTCAAGCTAGACGGCAACATATAAAAGTTTGACTGCGACTTATTAAACTTAGATAGCATTGAAGAGAAACTTTATTATAGAAATTTTCGACGATAACTTATAAAATAAGATGGCAATGCATAAAAGGGAGACAACCATATATGAAACCGAGACTGTAAATTATGACTTATTAAACTTAGTCTGCAAGTTATAAAAGTTTGACGGTAGTAAATATTGGTAGACTTTAACTTATCAAATTTAGGAAGCAACTTATTAAACATAGACGGTAGACGACAGTCTTGTGTTTATAGGGGGGGTCTGTTGAAAGAATTTCATAAATTAAGACAATTGTCGGAAACTATGTGAAAAAAATCAAAACTTACTTAGTTATCTTGTTTGCATTATATCAGTGGTATCACCTAAAAATGAACACACGCTCCAACCCACGATTATTTTAAAAAGAAAGTTTAACTTTCATCAAATCAAATCTCCATCAAGACGTGCTGATGGCACGGAGTCCTCTGACTCTCTAATGAAATCCATAATACATCCATCGCTCCCGGCAGGTTTTCTTGATTACATCCAGTGGCCCAACAGAACTGTCGTATATGTCCTTGTTGGTTGGCCAACACTGGTGCGTCTATGTGTGGGAGTTCATCCTTACTTCACAAGCAGTGCTCAGCATGTCTTCTCCGTCTTACTTGGTTGGTTTGTGATATGGGAGGTGTTGTTTTGGAGGTATGTTGTTTCCAAAATTTGTCCAAAAACAATACGTAGCTTTCTTGCGTTGTTTCCATCTAGATTTTTGTCTGTGTGTTCCGTTAGAGCCATTGTGGTGCATTCACACAGTAGCACTGACACAGCCAGCTTGGAACAATTCATGTTTTATTTTATCAAAGATAAAAGATAAGATTCCCATTAGATGGATAACCTGTTAATAGCTGTCCACGCCTTCGCTATGCGTATGTTGACATCGCTTTCAGCAGATGAGATATTGCTCCCCAAGTAAATGAACGTATCTGCCAATTTCATAGGCTTGGTGGAATACGATACAATCAAAATGATATTGCCAGTTCAACAAAACAACGGGTGAACGGCCACTTACCTCCTATCTCACAAACCATTTAAGTAAGAGCAGCAAGGTATGTTGGGCAGTGCTGATGAAAGTAAGACGAATTCATAAGTAGCGTCCACCTATGGACACCTACACATGGACACACCAGTATTGGGCGATAAGCAGAAATTTACATTCATTAGCTTTGTTTTGACCCTGGATCTCATCTAGACGACTTACAAAGAATGAGGACCGATAGTGGCAGAGAGAGAGAGAGAGAGAGAGAGAGAGAGAGAGAGAGAGAGAGACTCAAGAGGATTCGTGCTATCGACATGCCTTGATAATGGTAGTGATTATTTATTACCCGACAATACAGCCGGAACTCTTTCCAAAAATATAAATATTTCGCCGTCCGAGAATGAGTTTTAATTTATAGGAGATTCTATATCGATGAACTGAGTTTCATAATTATAACATTTAAGTTTTGCAAATTTCATTTCATGTTCCTAATGAAATTATTACCTACGTCACCGAAGCCGAACAGATGTTAAGAATCCATCCATGTTTGTGTGTGTCTCGTTTTGATGATATATCTCTCATGAATAATTAGTATATTTTTTTGCCAAGAAATAGTCTGGAATTTGTAACCTGATCAGTTTTTAGTACAATAACGTTGGCGGAGGTATGCGCTCTCTGAGTGCTTTCTAGTTTAATATTAGATTCAGGATGAAACCTCAAATCTCTGATTTGCTTGTTTACTGCTTTACATATTAAAGTTCCTGTTATGCGAACATATTCCAAAAGTGTTCTGGTTTTACCAAAATTACAGACATACGATCTAGATTATTAGACCTGTCGGCAGCGCGGAGAATATGCTGGATGTATCTTCTGAAGAGGGGTAATACTTCCCCCAACAGAAAGGAGTGTCTTGAGTATGTTATTGAACTGAGGCTGATGGTGAGTCTATCGTTCTGGAGATCTGGGAAGTATGAGTACCACATCATTGCAATTACTCCCAGGTTCACTCGGATTTATTGTGGTAGTACTCATTAGGGTCCCAACTAAAGGTTATTTGATCTTTTTAAAAAGTATTCGTATTCGATTAGAATACTCGGTGTCATATAACAGTAAATTATTTATATCAAGAATAATTATCTGTCTGAATTTTTGAGATGAGGCTTGATGTGTTTTATTTTGGTTGTGATTTTTCGGACCATAAAGATGCGGACAACAGTCCGAAAAATCACAACCAAAATAGTTACATAGGCATAATGGTTAGAGTGTTCGCTAATGGCCCGGGAGAACTGGGTTCAATCCCAGGTCGAGTCATACCAAAGACTTTAAAAATGGTACTTGATGTCTTCTGGCTTAACACTCAGCGTTATAAGGTAGGGATCAACGGTAAAGTGGAGAAATCCAGGAAAAAGAGTTGCACCCTCCCCTATACTTTGGTGTAGTAGCTATCGAAAAGGGGGCCTTCGGGTCACCCTCGAATATGGTCGCCAACTTTACTTTACTTACTTGAACTTACAATTTTTCACTAAGGATTATAAATAGTAAATGGAAACCATAGAACTGTGTGCAAACAAATGACAAATATCAAATAGAAATAATTATAACTATGATATTAGATAGGAATAATTGAAATCATGTGATTGTTCAAATTATTTGTATTAGATAGGAATACTTGATATGATATAACTGTGAGCAAAAACTGTTAAGAGATTACTTAAAAAACGTAAATATAAATGTACAATGTACGTGATTCCTCAATTTCTAGGTATAAAATAATTCTAAATGAATTGATATGTCGTTAGAATCAATCAATAAATAATACGCAAGATGAATAGGCTAACTATTGTGTTATGATAGGATGAACATTTTTGTTATATCTGGCCTAGTCTGGTAGAGGTTAAGTATTGTAGAGGAGCCAGCAAGACTTGATATTCTTGTCATTCTAATCTGCGAGGCTAAATTGTGAGATCTTGCTTTACAACGCGAATTCAAGTTATTATTCTAAAACTTGACCTAGTTTGGTTCAAAACGCAGCAATGACCAAATGATTATGCAACTATTTCATGTTGGATGTTGATGGAAAAATTTGCTCCTATCTGCCTCCTTATGAAAACACAATGTGACGCAAGGACAATCAGAAATGATTAACCGAACTTCATTGTCTCAGCCAAGAACACTTCGCATTGTATATTAGAGGAGTCTTCGTGGTGTAGTGGCTAACGCACTAGATTGTAACATCTAAGTGACTTCGAACTCAAGTCGCGCGATTATATTCACTTTTTGACTAATACTTTTTGGAAAGGTATGAGCCCCTTTATCCCCCCACCACTATGGGTTGAATAGCACCAATACTGGTCTCCTATAAGGATGGCTTTGGCATTGAATCACCTACGAGGGTTGATGAGCCATTAAACTAAGAAAACAAACAGTGATTAGTTTTACGACACGTCAACCCTTGTTGAGTTATTTTATGTTGGACAAATACGAGATATTACCACTCCACAAGAGAGTGGATGTGGAAACATTGACAATGAAGAGGTGATTCCAGAACAGGTGCCTCACCATCGGATGTAGTTTAGTATCATACTCAAGGTACGTTTTTTCGAGGGAGAGAATGCTCTTACCCCTCTGCTGGAGATGCAGTCGTCTACATATACTAGTTCCCATGGAGTGAGTAGTTAGTATAAAGATTAGAGAATAGGCTAATAAATCTTTATTAGTGAGTTCAGGTTTTATTGGGTATCTCCATACTTCTGGCCTTGTGCCAAACTAAGATAAGTTTAGTGAATAACTACTCGAGCCAAGCTCAGGTAAAATAAGTTGGAACCAATTGATGACGCATAAACCGGATGTGCATTTGTTCTGGAGAGACAAAGAAGTTTTTTTTTAAATATACGCAATATACGTATTGAGTGTCAAAACAGTCATTTGTTTAGTATCTTGAAATAGATAATATATTTCATCCATGCAAAATATTTGTAGGAGTGGCAATAATTAGATAGGATAATTATACATTGACATGCACTTACTTATTTGAGAGCTCACTTTTAATTGCGTTCTTTCCCGTTTTGTTATTCTTTGACTAATTTTGTGACATTTGCTGCCATATTTTTTAAATAGTATGTAAATAAAAGTTTACGTTATTGGATTTACTTTTTAATTGGTGATTGGAATGTGGAAGCTCACGCACAGTCAGTAATAAAATAAAAGTTGCTTAACATGACAGAAAAATAAACTTGGGGAAAAAAAACTTATTAACTTTAAAAAGATATCAAGAAAAGTACTAAATATATATACATAAGTTATGATAGCGTGGATACAGAGTCAATAGCGTTCGATGACCGTCAGTTTATCATCAATGCGATTAACATATATATATATATATATATATATATATATATATATATATATATATATATATATAATTATGATAAAAATTTAACTCTAAAAGCGTTTTTAATTCATAAAATATTTATAGTGATATTTACATGAAAATACACAGCAATATCACGATATATTTACGGTATTAAATAAGTTCATAATAAAACAGGATAAAAACTCACGAATCAGAGTTTTACGTCGTCGATCCTCGGGTGAGCTAGTATTCAACACATCTGAATTTTTTCGATTTAGTTGAACAAATATGTACTTTTTTTTATCAAGCTTTGCACCTGATTGAGCCATGTGGCATATGGAAACATATCTGTGTGTGTGTGTGTGTGTGTGTGTGTGTGTGTGTGTGTGTGTGTGTGTGTGTGTGTGTGTGTGTGTGTATGCCTGTGAAAAAAGTCCCTGCTACGAAGCAGACCATTACTAATGGTAATATAGTCTGCCACAAGGCTAAGATCTTAAGGAACTCAGGATATAACTTAATATCATCGTGTACAAGCTTACAGAATAAACTAAATAAGCACTACACCCCCAAAAGACAAATGATCAACTTGATTTAACCCATGTATGTAATATGAATTTACTCAGAAATTTTCCATTGATTTAAAATCAGAAAAAAATTAAAAACAAAATAATAAATTTAAACCCTTTTAAAGCTGAATTTATCTAATTAAAATTCATTAACTGAATTTTAAATTTGAAACAGATTTGAAATAAATTTTCATGGCGAAAACTATTTAACGATCAATTGGTTTTATTAGTTTCAGATGTAAACAGAAGTACGTGTGTGGACACTCCAAACCCCGGCGGCCCGTCAAAAAAGGCTTAATTGTTTTTGTTTTTCCTTACTATTGAATATATGTCAGTAAATAGTGGATAAAGGACCGAGCCCCTCCGATTATGCATCTTAAACATTTGTAAGATTGAGATGACACAATATATTGGAAGAAAGACAAACCATTAATAAAAGAAAAACAACAACAGAAAAAAACCCAACTATGAACTACTTAAAAGTTTGGGTTAGTTGGTAATAAAAAATAACTGTGCTAATATCTTGTTTCCATGGTCTTCTTTCAGGTAATATTTTGAAAGAAGCAGGAACAATCTAGATGTTTGATGTGGTAGAAAAAGTGTTTTCTCTTTCTAATTCCTTGAAATTTCAGGCATCACTTATATATATATATATATATATATATTAGTTTATGAAATCTGTATAAAATATTCAGAGGCTCAAAATTTTTACTTTTTTTTGTAATTTCTTTTTTTCAAAATGTTCAGTTAAAACATAGTAACACACCTTATGGCAGTAATCACAATCCACTATATATGTGTGTGAGTGTGTGTATTCCGTTTGAACGTAGATTCTGGTTTCTTAAACGTCATCCTAAGGTCCCACTAGTTTACCAAACTAACCGAAGAAAAATTTTATCTGAATCTTTGAAAAGAGGAATAATTATGATTATTTTTAGCTTTGATAAAATTAGTTCTTATGGCATCAATTTGCGCTGTTAGAGATTAATAGAGATTCAGTTTCTCTCTTCAGGTTTCCTCTTCCTTACCATGTCCAAGTCAACCTATAAACATTTTTTTTTAGTTTGCCACTGAAAATACTCGTACGATTGTTTTTATCCCCATTTTTGCATTATTATTTGTTTGGTTGGGTTTTTTTTTCTTTTTTGCTGTTACTTGCTGTATTAATCAACCTATATTTTCTTTTGCTTATATGTTCTTTGAATCCTTAGATTACCGCATCTACACGACTTTGCTGGCAAATTGTCTTAAAATTTTTCTTGTCATATAGAGTCTATGTGATCTCTCGAGTGAAAGGCCTTGGGCATCGTCGTCAATTTCCTTGTTTTATAGTCCATATTTCTGAGTTTCTCACTTGTACAGTTTATGAAAAGTATTTTTCTTTTAATAATATTTCTGCTGCCGAGTTTGGTTTTGGAATGTTTTATTGTTCTTCTCAAATACTCCTTGTTTACTTTTTGTTTCATCTCAGTTTGTTTGATTTTATTCACTTCTAATATTCCCAGGATTTGTAAGTAAGTCGGCCACCTTAGTCGAGGGTGACCCGAAGATTCCCTTTTCAATAGCTACCACACCGAAGTGTAGGGTAGGGCGCTACTCGATTCCCTAGATTGCTCCACTTTACCCTTGATCCTTACCTTATAATGCTGAGTGTTAAGCAAGGCGGAATCAAGTACTATTTTTTGAGTCTTTGGTATGACTCGACCACTTGGGATTGAACCCCGGTCTCCCTGACCATTGGCGAACACTCTACTCATTAGGCCAATGGTCAGGATTTGTAGTATACTATTATTTTACTGTTTTGAGAGTTTTTCACACCAACGTTAGCCGATGATTTTTCTCTGGTGTTTGAGTGACATCAAATATCCAGGACTCTTCTCAGTATTTTAACCGATCTTAATCATGCTGCTGTCAGGATGGTCTTATTTCCAAGTTGTCCAGTCCCTTTACCAAACCTTTGAGAATTGTTCCAAGTGCAGCAATTACTATTGGTACCACCGTCACCTTCATGTTCCATAGGTTTTCTTTAGTTTTCTAGCAAGGTCTAGAGATATATCTCTCTTTTCGTTTTCTTTTAATTTTACTCTTTGGTCTGCAGGGACGGCGAAGTTCACTATTCAGCGATCTTTTTGTATCTCAAAATCCCAGATAAGTTAGTGCGTCTCATTCCCTATGATGGATTCCAAGTTGTTCATATACCATTTGTTCGTATGGCTAAATTTAAATTTCTTGCACAGTTCCCAGTGAATCTCTTTCCACCTTGTTATTATCATTCCATCGAGTACTCGGATTAGTGTCCTCGTGTTGGGCCTTTACACACTCCAACCTTTCTCAGTTGTTTTTTGCTGTCGGTCACTTTTTAGGAACCTAAAACCTAACACTTTATCTAATTTACAGAGTAGAGATACAATGCTATTGTGGATATTAGTATTGGTTAAAGTGGATATACTTAACTCGTGGATTGTAAGTTCAATTCCAGAGTCAAGTAATGTATGAAAATCATATACCTCGGTTAAGTGAAACCGGCAAATAACAACTCAGGGACGATTTACGAGGAACAATTAACTGACGGGAGATTCCAGAGAATTTTTCACTGATCAATGAACCTTTGAAACGTATATTAGTATGGTATGAATCTGTGTCATGGTATTTCTTGTCGTGGATTCCATGATTTTAAATCGAATCCTTGAGATGAAATTTCAGTTTAGAAAACTAGAAAAAGTTATATGGAGCTATATTTAGTAAGTTTGGAGAGTGTTGTACTCGCACAATTCTGTGTTTCGTAAAAACTACTGATAAAAATATCGATAACTGGCACAGCATCACTTTATTAGTTTTTCAGTTACGCATGCTTCTTCATTTAAATGTTTAAAAATTAAAACTTTAGTTTCGATAATTTTTAATCACACCTCGTATAAACAGCTCTTTTCTCATAACTATTGTTTATTGGAATTGTCTGCATATAATGTTAATACTTTATGACTCTTTGACCTTTTAGCACATTCATTTGCTGATTCAATGCCACACAGCGTATACTTTATGATCAGTGGCATAACAGTTCAACTTGGAGAGATACGCTCTCGTGTTTACGATTTACATCAACACAAACACTTCTGCTTGAAATGGAATGAGCGCAAAATAAACTAAAAACATATCAGTATAAACTACCAGTGACATAGATGTCAGCTACGTAACTTAGTTTGGAACAACACGCCTGGAGTTATAGTTAGTGAGCTAGACTCGATAATTGTGAGTTCGATTCTACCTCGGTGCTCTATACTTTTGGCTTTTGGTCAAAATAAACTAAGCTTAGTAAATGTCTACGTAACTCAGTTTGGCAGTGAAGAGAATATCACATGCCTTTTTCTATTTTGTTTCCACCAAAAAAAAAAAAAAAAAAAAAAAAAAAACAAGTACCTAACTATCAATTGCTGAAATATCAACCTTCTACTGCAATATATTCAATAGGTCAAAAAATACCAAACTCAAAGGAAAGTAGTGATAATTACTAAAGAGTGATTGCAAGCTAGTATCACAGATCACATGACTTTGAGCCTAATTAGATATGGCCCTCGAGAGTAGGACTTGTATCATCTTGGCTATTCTGGCAGATCATATAATTTTGAACCGAAATAGATATATTGTACTGAAGCCATGAATTTACTGTTTTGAGAGATTTTCACACCAACATTTGCCGATGGTTTTTCTATGATAAAATAAAGAGGGTTGTATCCTCTTAACTACACTCACAGCTCATATGACTTTGAACCGAACTAGATTTATTCCACTACGGTAGGTCTTGTGTCATCTTGGCTAGTCTTACAGATCATAAGATTTTGAATCTAATTAAATACGTTCCACTAGAATAGGTCTTGTGTCATCTTGGCTAGTCTTACAGATCATAAGATTTTGAATCTAATTAAATACGTTCCACTAGAATAGGTCTTGTGTCATCTTGGCTAGTCTTACAGATCATAAGATTTTGAATCTAATTAAATACGTTCCACTAGAATAGGTCTTGTGTCATCTTGGCTAGTCTTACAGATCATAAGATTTTGAATCTAATTAAATACGTTCCACTAGAATAGGTCTTGTGTCATCTTGGCTAGTCTTACAGATCATATAATTTTGAACCTAATTAGTTATTTTCCACTAGAGTAGAGCTTGTATCATCTCGGCTAGATTAACATAACAAATAATTTTGAACTGAAATAGATATTTTTCTCTTTAGAAGAATTGTGTCATTTTGGCAACTCTCACAGATAATAAGACTTTAGGCGTAATAAGGTTTGGTTTGGATTCTTTGTTTAACGGCATGTCAACCTTCATGGGTTATTTAATGCCAAATTCATTCTTATAAAAGAACAGTAGTGGTAGCATTCAACCCATAGCCGGAGAAATAGGAGCTTTCATGCCTTTCGTAAGGGTATTAATCCGGAAGTGAACGCATTAGAGTGACTGGAATTCGAACTCGCTTACTACTATTTCACAGTCCAATGCGTTAGCCATTACGCCACAGGGAGTCGCCTGAACTTATTTAGCTATGTTCCACTAGAGTTTAGCTGGTATCATCTTGGTTTAAATTAGTAAATATCAACAGAAGTGACGGTGTTATGACATAGCTTGGTGGGCACTACAGTCGTTGGGTACTGGTTAAGGGTCATACCTGCACAAAAACAGGAAAGACAACAGGGAGTACTGATTAACATAATGAGAGTCATGATCGTGGACCAAGCTATGACAACTAGAGAGAGAGAGAGAGAGAGAGAGAGAGAGAGAGAGAGAGAGAGAGAGAGTACGGGTTTGTAAAGTAAGCAGCTTTAAACTCATTGGTTGATGCAGGTTGCGTGGTAGACATAGTGACAGTTTTCTTTTTGGAGTCTCTTGATTCAGTTTTGCTGCGACAATCGAAGCGAACTGTCTCTCAGACAGATCACTCCCAAGAATAAAAATGTGCGCAAAGCGAGATCCGAGAAGAAAGGGAAATTACAGCATCTAAAGTTTAACCAGGATTTTTTCTTTCTCTCGAAATGACGAAAAAAACAAAAAGCAAAATAAAAAACAAAACTTATCATAAATCAGACTTGAAAGAAAAAATTTATAAAGTGTATAAATCATTATCGAAAATATGTTTGTCAATTCCCTTCTATCATTCGTTTAAAATCGCGTTCTGTTCGAGATCAAGCAATAACTTGACAACGCCATAATAGTCAAGTTTATCTCGCAGACTATCGAGAGCAAGTTAGAGTTCCATATTGTGGATTTTTGCGAGCTTAGATAAACTTATAAAATCTCTACAGATTTAGTTCAATCTAAAGTACTACGTTAACAATCTTATCTCACAGATCTGAGTTTCAGTCTTACCGAATATATTCTAGTAATGTAGACTTTGTGCCACCTCGACTGAGCTTAGAAAATATCTACAAATTTAGTTTAAGTTTAAGCATTTTCGTAAAGCAATGGTTTACAAGTTCGTCTTTAAGACTATATTCGTTTGTAATGTGAATTTGAAGTAGACAAAATGAAATAAGAGAGAATTCAGCCTGATCATTAAGAAGCAATCGACCTGTTCATTGATTAAGTGGGTGACCATCTAGTAAAAACAGTTATTCAAAACGACGTTAGTCCTGTATGTACGACAAAACAAAGCTTATTAAATACCAAGAAATAAGATAGAATAGAGAAGGAAATATTGATTGATTGATTTATGCCTCGAGGTAAGGGAATTTTTTGTGTAGTTGTTTCATTTTTTTCACACGATCCTATCGAATACGAATCATTTTCAGGCAGATCTATTTGACTCATAGATGGGACTTGGATAGGTTCTAGCACTCCGTGTCAGAGTGGAACAAGGAGTAATTACAATTGAGAGGTAGTCCATACTCCCCTGATTTCATGAACAAGGGCCTTACTCTCAGATACAGCTTAGTGTCATGCAAAGAAACCTCTTTATTTTGGTGGAGGTTACTCCTCTGCAAGAGATAGTCGAAATATTCTAAGTCCCGCCGATAGAAAGAAAAAGCACTTAAACAAGACCATCAAATAAGCACAGCACATATGGAAATAAAGTTAGGTTATGGAGGCAAAACCTTTAATAAGGTCGTTTCAACCTGTTTTGATAACTTTCATTTTGAATTATAACTACTATCTCATCACATCCAATTCTGAAATCCCAACGTAGCCGTTGGCAGGCGTCAAGCAGTTAGATTAAAAATAAAAACTTTTTCTAAATGACTACACGCGATTTCCTATGCCGATGGCAAGATGATGATGTAAAGCTTCCGGGTTAACAAAAATCATCTTTAATGTTATATAGTTCTGTCTTGATAAGTTACACAGTCTTCTTCATAAACTGGGAAAGGAAAATTGTTTATACATCGCAGTTGAAAACCTTACAAATACTCAGAAAATACTTTGAGTGGAGCTCCATGGCGAATCGTTGTAGGAAATGAAATAGGTGACCCTAGTTCAATTCCTGAACGTGTTTGTTTGCGTTTCACATTGCGTTAATACCCCTGGGAAAGGGCTGAATCTATTTGTTTTCTCCCTAACTATGAGTAAATGTTAGGGAAGACTGGCTTTTTCAGCCTTGGTATAGCAATCGATCTTGGAGAAGGGGAAACTCTGAATCTAAACCAGCTGTTCTCCGCTTAGAAATTGGCTTTGTCTCACATCCTGTCCGTGGTGGGGGAGTTAAGTAAAGTCGTACATATACATAAAAATACATAACTTTTAATTCAATGAATATTGATATTTATTAAGCCTAGTAAGGAACAAAGGATTATATGAGATGGAAGACTGTGTTGCAACATTCTTCGAAGGTCAAAAGTTCGCATACCTCGAAAATAATCATCTGAAATCCTTGTTTTTGACTATATTCGAGCACTAACACCTATAACCGATGAAAAATGTGCAACTCACAATTAACCAAACTAGCCTTAATGAATATTCACCAAATCCGGTACTAGAGCAAAAAATGATTGGGGGGGGGCACATAATGAGGATCGAAACTCTACAGATATTTAACAATCTATTAGACATAAAAATGCTGCTTAAAGCTTAGATTGGTTCAAGATTAGAAGCTGGGACACCCAGTGAAAATCTAATTCATAAATAATGGTCTGTTTGCCGACCTCGCTAACTATTGCGACACGCCCCTTATTCGAGGCCAAATCAGTCAATGGATAATTTTGCTGTAGGGCAGAGACTACTATTTTGTTGCAAAAGAATCAATTGGATTTTAACGAAAGGGCAAATTGTGGTCTGCCCGGTTACATTAAGAAGAAATGATAATGACAGCCAGAAAGATAACCCACGTGCTGTGAGTTCGTACATGGAAGACAACAGTTGCAAATGATAGAGCCAGAATTAAACATCTAACCTCGAAGTCTCGAGAACCAGTGGGTCTAGGAGGGATGAATAAATGATGAAAGAATGACCTCCTAAAGGAACACTGACCCAAAAGCCGAATGTGCCCATCTCATGTTGTTCGTTACCGCTGCTGGAGTCAGTAAAGAAGAAAGTCGGTCTGTCCAGATCGAAAAATATGTGGGGAAGAGAGGACGAGGAAACGTTACATCACCTTTTATATTGCCCGGGTAAGTCACTCGGGCAGAATGGCATTATTCATTCTCAGTGGACGAAATATATAAATTCGAAACCCCAACGGCAAAACGATTCCCGCACTGAATAATAATTTGAAATTATTTCTTTCTGCTACAGGATCAAAACCGGAATCGCTCTTTTATGATGGAATACATATATTAAGAGAAAAACTGTGTAAGTTCATAAAAACTCTGGCAAATGTTTTGATGGCTGAATATTGACTCTATGAATCAATATGAAGAAAGATTTTATTTTACAAATATTGGAAATTGGTCTGAATAACTTATGAGTATATATAGAAAGAAGGAGAGTAAATGAAGAAAGAAACACAAAAAAAGAAATGCAAGAAAAATTTAAATCAATTGGAGATTTTGAAAATCTGACTATAATGGAAAAAAGGTAAAAGAAACATAACACAAGTTTTTGTAGATCCTAGAGACGCTGACAAATGAACCAATATTTCTCCAAGCGATTCATTCTGTTCATCTCATTTGATATTTTTAGTTGCCTAATTATCATTTTCTTATTCATCATACTCCTGTAAATAGGTAAGTGTTATTTTAATTCATGATATTCTTAGGATGATGCGAATAAACATCGAAATATCAATAGAACCATCCACGACTCATGAATTCTTTTCATGCATGTTTGTCGGAGTCTTAATACTACCTGTCGCAACATTTAGTGTATTTAATCTCAATACAAATGTAACAACAGTTATGGGACAGATGCAGTATTTTTAGAATTATCTGATGTGTTGTAATAGTACTGCAAAGTTCTAAGCGGCCCCTTTTGTTCTTACGCTGTTGTAAGTGACAACCTTGCTAGTCAATAAAGATGCTTTGAAACGTACGCACGTTTTCAACTAATTTTTCAACAATCAGTACCTCATACAAGGCATGTAAAAAATAATTCTTTTATAACATGAGAAAAATTTTGTCTTAAATAAGACAATTAATGAATCCCTAAGGTTCCAATATTATCAATGATCCAAGGTAATACTGATGCTTTTATTTAGTAACGGGTTTTAATAAGCATTCAATAGTTATTTAAAAGATGTTTAGTGTGTATGCAGACTCCACAAAAATATCGTTCAGTTTTAAATTGGATTGGAAATTGTTTTATTTTTAATAGCACTTTAAATGTATTTTTCCAATAAAAATATCTCTGTGATGTGCAATTTTGTTGGGTTACAATTAGATATATAAAAACAATAAGAATTTTACCAATAAACAGGTTTATAATCTTTGTCAATAGTTGGGTAATTAGAGTCATAATTTTAAGGCAAAAATTAGGAGTCGACCTACACAATAATTTTGTATGATTAAAATTCAAACATGAGGAGGTACATAAACAAAACTACTTTTGTAGAACGAATTTTAAAATTCTATTTAGCCCATGAATTAATATAATAAACGTTATAGAATATGTGCCGTTCGTTTCAAGAAGTTTGCAAAACGCACGTACTATCCAGTGGGCTGGCAAGGTGCCGAAAGAGACTGGGTTAAACTTTCAATATAAGTAGATTTAAGGAATATTTTATTTTATTTTCGTTTCCTTCACTGTTTTATTTTTCATTTATACGTTATTAATTCCCGCAGTTAAAAAAATGAAAGGTATGAATTAATGACTTCAAGACAATGAAACAAAAGTCAACCTGCGTAATAATACATTATATATTGATGTGAATATAACATACTGTATTTTTTAGTTATATAATACACTTTTTTCGTAATTATTGTACTGTGAACGTTATGTCTTGCGATAGGTCAACGGGTTGAGGAGACTGGTATTCATGAAACATTGTTCGCCAGAATGGCACCAAGAAGTTGCAAGAATAAAACATAGATACGTAATTATATAAACGTCATGTTTGGGGGTTAGGCCAACGAGTTAAGTTGGCTAGTATTATGCATAATTGTTCAACAAAATGGTGCCTAAACATATCCAGAATTAAATATACAATATCCTATTAGAGATAATCTGTTCTTTATAAACAGCCAAATAGTTTGATGTAGATCAACAACATTTTCTGTGCTTACTTTTTGAAATCAGGGGGAATATCTTAAGATAAAAAAGATTTGGTTTGCATAGGAAAGAGGTTTCCTATTGACAAGGTTTGGTTTCTTTGTTTAATGGTATATCAACCTTTGTAGGTTATTTAATGCCAAAGCCATTCTCCTAGAAGAACAGTGGTGGTACTATTTAACCCATAGCTGGTAGGATAAGGGGGTTCATACCTTTCCCAAGGGTATTTGCCTGAAAGTGAACGTAATAGCGCGACTGGAGATCGAACTCGCTTACTACGATTCCGCAGTCCATCGCTTTAACCATTACACAACGAGGACCCCCCTATTGACAGGGACTTGCAACAAGAAACAATAACCAGTAGGAACCCATAGTGTTACCAGACATAATTCAATAACAAAAAACACGGAAAATTAAAATTTCTAACCCCCAAAAGAAAATAAACTAACTTATTATTCGTTTTACTAAAATGATTATTCACATTTAATTAAATATTACTAATTAGGTTAATACGCAATTCTTCCAACT
Source organism: Sepioteuthis lessoniana (assembly GCA_963585895.1). Classification (NCBI taxonomy): domain Eukaryota; kingdom Metazoa; phylum Mollusca; class Cephalopoda; order Myopsida; family Loliginidae; genus Sepioteuthis; species Sepioteuthis lessoniana. The sequence continues at coordinate 196,632 of CAUZXS010002957.1, read as the reverse complement.
AGCGGTACAAAATAGTTGTATGACATTTATCCTTAGTTACAATTAACAATGTTTAAATCGATAGGTCCTGTGAGATTACCTACCTTGTCTGTCAAAAATGGCTGCTATTGGCTGCAAGATGTCGTTGCCAGAGTGAAGACTACATTTTGTTTAATCCGTTGTATGATATCAAGCATTCCTATTTAGTTGTACTTATTTGTTTGGAAACATTTATATGGTTTCAAGTATTCCTATTTAATACTAATAATTCATATACAGTTATATGATTTTAAATAACTAATAATAATCCTCAGTAAAGAATTATAGCTTCAAGTAATTATTCTTAGTGGACCTGGGAGTAATGACCATGAGAGTGTATTACACAGATTTTCTGGACGGTATCTTTACAATCAGATGTAGTTTAAAGTCACACCCAAGACCACCTTCTTTTAGAAAGGTTTAAGACTCCTCTGTAGTAAGTAAGTAGTAAAGTTAGCGACCGTAGTGGAGGGCAACCAGACGGCTCCATTTTCAATTGCTACTACACCGAGGTGTAGGGGCGGGCGCTACTCCTTTCCCTGGATTACTCCACTTTACCCTTGATACGTACCTTGTATTGCTGAGTGTTAAGCAAGGAGGTATTAAGTACCATTTTTAAAGTCTTTGGTATGACTCGACCTGGGATTGAACCCAGGTCTTCCGGACCATTGGCCAATGACACAGCTTATTCTTGGCCCAGTCAACAGAGCGTCCAATAAGTTGAAAGGACTTGTATTCATACCGTTACTCAACAGAATTGCACCCAGAATAGAATTTGCGTATATTATATCATAAATGGTTTGTAGTTGGCCAATGGGTTAAAGCGACAGGTACACTGACATCATTGTTAGTCAGAACAGTTCCTGGGAAATTGATAATGAAGCATAATATGCATTTCATAAGGGGGGACTGTAATTATTGTCAACCATAAAATCATATTCTTGCACGTAAAAACGAGATGGATGCTAGTTTTTAATGTTATTTTTAAGAATCAAGAGAAAGAAGGTAAGTGTTTATATATATTTACCAACCCCCTCCGCACGGGCAGGATATGACACAAGGTCAATTTTTAAGCGGAGTTTAACAGGTTTGAATTTAGAGTTTTCCTTCACCTAGACTAGTTGCCTCACCAAGGCTGAAGAACACAGTCTGTCCTACTATTTACTCATAGCTGGAGGGAGAATTATTGGATTCATACCTTTCCCAAGGGTATTAGTGCTATGTGAAATGCCATCAGTCTCATCCAGGATTTGAACTCGAGTCGCCGTGTCCATTTCCATTGAGGATATCCATTACACCACGGGCACCTCCTAAAAAGAGTAAGTGTTTATAAGCAATCCTAAACCAAACCTTCAGTTACAAAGAAGGCTTCATGTATTTATTAGCGATAATCTGAGCACGCAAACCTTTCATTCTCAGAGCTTCAACCATTATTACCTGTGGTGTTTTAGCGATAACTTCCTGTGGTGACTGGCATTATCAGGGAAAAAAATAACCAGAATGTAAAGGTTGTTGAAAAAATTTGAATATATTTATTTATGTATTTTTTTAAATGGATAGCATAGGAAAGAATATTCTACTAAAATGAAAAAGAAGGAAATTCTTATTGCTTTTATTTGATACATTAATCGTTTGATCTTTCACTTTCCACTACGAGTTCTTACGATGACTTCATTCATAAATGAAACGTCACTTAATTCAACTTTCTTTAATAGTGATTGTAGTGGCATCATTTGTAGTCGACCATGTACGAGAGTGATGCCGCTACAACCTGTTTGCCACTTACCTCCCATTATTGTATTTTGACCTTCGGCCCGAGCAAAAATGCCATTCCAAGGTGATGTACCGGAGGGAAGTGACACATTCCAATGGCAGTTATGAGAGGAAATCGCGTGGGCGGAAATTGGCTGATGAAATGGGACAAGGTAAAGCCCGTGATACACTCATAGACTGATGCACCGGAAGAGAGTGACCTCTGTACTGCATGACAGTTATTTCCGCTTGATGACGATTAAACATGCGATTGCAAAGATCAAGTGGGCGATCGAGTGGGCGTTGAACTATTATATAGCTCAGTCAAGACAGAAGTCAAGGGCTAATTGGAGTTCCAGTTGAGTTGAAGATCGGGCGGAGTTATAGACGAGATGTGGTAGGGAAAGCCACATCAGGCCGAAGGGGCCTTTGGGCCCTGATGAGTTGAGGTCCGGAGAAGATGCTAATAAGTTGCTGTAAAGAAAGCCATCACCCAGCAGAGTGACCTCTGGACCTCCGGTTGAGCACCAGGAGAACGAGAAAGACACAACGTTGACGGTCATAACAATGGGGTCAAAATATTACAGTTTCTGTTCGGTCTCCAGCTCCCTCTCACACGCAAACCCTGAGTAACCCTTTTCGAACCCTTGCAATAAAGTGAGAGGTAAATATATTTATAAAGAAGTCTTCTTGCGTCTGTCTTTATTATTGTGTCGTTATGATGCTGTAGATGAGCATATAACACCATCTCAGAAACCATCCAAGTAAGACGAATAAGAGATGCAGTGCTCTGTTATAGAAGCGATGACGAACTCATAAGCGACATTCTTCAATTGACCCCGACATATGGCCGTGCCTGTATTGGCCGACCAACATGAACATATATCAGCTTTGTTTGGACAGAGAGAGAGAGAGAGAGAGAGAGGGTGTGTGTGCAAGAGAAAGAAAGAAATCTATGTTATCATTCCAACTTAATAATAATAAGTATGTATATACATATATATGTGTGTATATACACGTGTATTTGTGCAAATATTTTCTAGTACGTATATACGTGGTGCATTCAATAAGTTTCCAGTCTTTTTTAAAAATTGTCGTAGACTCTTGAAAATTCAGTATGTTATTGATATACATCTTATGAGATGACTGACCTACTTTTATGATTTCAGGTTCAAATGAACAGCTACAGCAGGAATTGGAATACACCCTACTAAATCCTGATTGTCACAGCTGGTGAATTTCAAAAATGCAATCTCGACGTGAGGACACTTTAGAAGAACGATATGCAATAAAATTCTGTTTTCAACTTGAAAAAATGCAAGAGAAACGTATGAAATGCTTCCAACTGCTTTTCGAGCATCTTGCATAAATCGAGCATCAGTTTTTGAGTGACATAAGAGATTCAAGGAAGGCAGGGAGTCTGTGAGGGATGATGAGAGGTGTGGGAGGAGTAAGAAAGTCAATACACCAGAGATGATTGGCCAAAGGGTTAGGGTTAGCGTTAGGGTTACTATATTAAGGTTTTAAGGGAGTTCAGGAAGAGATTCCATTGGAAGAGGCCAGCACTCTTCAAATTGGGTCAGTGGCATTTCCACGGGGACAATACACCAGTCCACAACTCCATCCGTGTCACAGACTATTTGACCAAGATGGGCATTAAGACAGTTCCTCACCCTCCCTATAGTCCAGACCTTGCTCCCTGTGACTTTTGGTTATTCCCTAAGCTCAGAGGCTGTCGTTATGAGACAATTGAGGAGATGAAAGAGACTGTGACGAAGGTCATTGACACGCTCACACAAGAGGACTTCCATGTAGTCTTCCATAAGTTGTTGGAACGGTACAACAAGTGCATTGCAGTTGGAGGAGATTATTTCGAAGGGGACTAGAGTTTCATGAGTGTACTATCAATAACAGCGCCCATACGAAAAAAGTCTGGAAACTTATTCAATGATCATTGTATATACCTATATACACACATGTTCATACGCACACACACACACACATATATATACATATGTGCATACATATACATGATTATATATATATATATACCCCAAACTGTGTGCACAGGCAGGATGTGACACAAGGTCAATTTTTAAGCGGAGTTTAACAGGTTTGAATACAGAGTTTTACTTCTCCGAAATGGGTTGCCTAACCAAGGCTGAAGAACACAGTCTGCTCTTCTATTTACCCATAGCTGGATTGAGAATAATACACACGTATATATACACACATATATATATACACACATATATATATAAATGTGCGTGTATATATATATATGTATATATATATATTTGCGCATATATTTACCCTTATATATAGACATATGTATACACAGGTATGTAAGTCTACACATATATATGTGTGTGCGTGTGTGTGTGTGTGTGTGTGTGTGTGTATTATATGGTAGTGTCTGTGACCCTGGGTTTCATGCATTTTGCAATCATCGGACATTGTGAAAATGGGTATTATTTGAATGTATGTGTGCCTAAGTTTGTGTATTATTGAATGTTAATAAGTCTGTGTATTTGCTGTTGCTCGCGCGTACATATATACATATGTTTGCGTATGTACTGGCATGCATCTACACATCTTTCCACCGTCTGTTGATGAGAAGGGAGGAGATGAAAGGAAGAGGGCGTAAGAAGGAAAGAGTGGGTGAAGGAGGGGAAAATGGATTGTTGTTATCAGAATTTCTTTTACTTTCTAACTTTAAAGGTTTATTTTGATTTGAATAAGAAATGTCTGTTCTGTAGGGAATTTTCTTGAGTGATGATGATGATTAAAATTAAAATCAGCATCACGTTAATTTTTTTATGTGGTATTTATGGGGAGGTAATAAAAATGATAGTTTTTGGTACCTTTTACAATGATGATAATGATAATTGAATAATTTTTAAAAAATGAAAAAATTTATAATGATAAAATAATGAGAATAATAAAAGTAACAATTATGGTCATAATGGTCTTTGACAATACTTAATGGGAAAAAATTGTGCTTATAATTATTGACAATACTAAAATATTACTTACATTCAACCGCAATTCTTGTGGGTGCTCATAATGTGATAATGCAAGGAAAATTGCTCTTACAGTCGGTAGTTCTGTTGTATAATTAGTATGGTGTCGGTAATGGTCGATGGATAGTGTGGTAATAAAAAAGACATTGGAAAAACTGGTAAGATATGGTAAAAGGACAAGGGGAAGTTTTTGTAAGTAATGTGAACATAGTAGTCAAGGACGACCCGAAGGCTCCCTTCTCAATAGCTACTACACCGAGGTGTTGGGAAGGGCGCTTCTCCTTTGGATTGTGCCACTTTACCCTTGATACGTACCTTATAATGCTGAGTGTTAAGCAAGGAAATATCAAGTACCATTTTCTGAGTCTTTGGTATGACTCGGCTTAGAATTAATCATCGGTCTTCCGGGCCATTGGCGAACACTCGACTCAATAAGCCAATATGAACATAGATGGCAGAAATATATATAAACATAAAAATAATAATGGTACTTAAAAATGAGAAGAGGGATGGAATTTAATTTATGTTTTGGTTAAGTATTTGGGTCGAATTGTTTTCGTGTCGATATTTTGAAATTATCTCGGATTTGTAGTTTAAGAGTGTATATTGTGATGGGGGAGTGATTATCGCAACATTTTCATGTAGGCAAAGTAAGTTTCGTCTTGATATTTTGTTGTAGGCGGGGAATGATTTCATAACTCTTCAAATTATGCTTGGTGTAATGTTCTTGGTTTCAGTTTCCAAACGTATGCTGATGGAGTGGCATTGTTCGAGTATTTTTATAAACCTCTTTTACACACACACACACACACACACACATATATATATATATATATATATATATATATATATATATAATTATTTAATAAATACGAGTATACATGTATATACGCACGTATATATATTTATATACACATGTACGTATACATACATATACATACAAATATACGTATACATATAAAAGCATGAAGTGCCCGTGGTGTAATGTTTATCGTTGCAGGAAATGGACACGTCGACACGAGTTCAAATCCTGGACGAGACTGACTGCATTTCACATAGCACTAATACCCTTCGGAAAGGTATGAATCCAATAATTCTCCCTCCAGCTATGGGTAAATAGTAGGGCAGACTAGGTTCTTTAGCCTTGGTGAGGCAACTACTAGTAGGAGAAGGAATACTCTGAATTCAAACCGGTTAAACCCCGCTTAAAAAATGACCTTGTGTCATATCCTGCCCGAGCTGAGGGGTTGGGTAAATATGGTATACATATAAAAGCATGTATATATATATATATATATATATATATATATACGTACACATATATACATACACACAATCGTGTGTATATATATATACGCAGCTATCTTCATATACATACACACCTATATATATACATGTGTACGTATATATATACATACGTACATAAATACATATACATACATACACTCGTTCATATATATATACATACAAACCTATATATACACATATATATATACATACACACGTATATATGTATATATATATATATACAGTATACATATACATATATGCATACACACGTATAAATATACATACACATATGTACATATGTATATATATGCATATACATGCCTATATATATATACACACACATGTATATATATGTATATATACATGTATACATATACACACGTATATATATATACATAAAGTTTGTGAAACTGACGACCATAGTTAAGGACGACCCATAGGCTCCCTGTTCAATAGCTAGTATACTGAGGTGTGGGGGACGGCGCTCCTCTTTTCCCTGGATTGCTCCACTTTACCCTTGATACGCACCTTATGCTGAGTATTAATTTTTTGACTCGATCTGGGATTGAACCCCGGTATCCCAGGCCATTGTCGAACACTCTCTTCACTAGACAAATAGCTGGTAATATATATACACACACCGGCATATATATATATATATATATATATATATATATATATATATATATATATATATATATATATATATATATATATATATATATATATATATATATATATATATATATATATATATATATATATATATATATATATATATAATGAATAGAGGAATTGATATATTAAGTTAGAAGTTAATTTCTAACTCAATATATATATATATATATATATATATATATATATATATATGTGTGTGTGTGTGTGTGTGTGTGTGTGTGTGTGTGTGTGTGTGTGTGTGTGTGTGTATAAAATTAACTTAAATCGCGAGTTGGAAATCTACTAAAGTTTCACCTTATCGGATCATCAGGAAGTCTAACTCCAATATATATCTATATATCATTATCATCACTCAAGAAAATTCCCCATAGAACCCAACAATATATATATATATATATATATATATATATATATATATATATATATATATATATATATATATATATATATATTGTTGGGTTCTATGGGGAATTTTCTTGAGTGATGATATCATTATCATCACTCAAGAAAATTCCCCATAGAACCCAACAATATATATATATATATATATATATATATATATATATATATATATATATATATATATATATATTGTTGGGTTCTATGGGGAATTTTCTTGAGTGATGATAATGATTAAAATTAAAATCAGCATCACGTTACTTTTATTATTCAATTGATTCAAATAATGAATTTCAGTGGTTTATACAGGAAGCCTTGTTGATAACGAAACATAGACCAGAATTTTGAATAAAAAAAGAATAAAATAAAATTACACACCATTACTTTTTAACAATCTCTTTGAACCAAGTCAAGAAAATTTTATTACCTGCACCAACATTTCTGGCTTACGGTAATTTTTTTATCAGTTTTCTTCCCCTCCTACAGGCTTTTTCAATGGACAATATCCTATGTTTACTTCCTCCAATATAAACTTTATTGCCACTGACATAATTCTCTGAATATGAGTGACTGAAACAAAGGGTCAGGTTTTTTTAGGATTTTAATCGTTTTCAAAATATTTTATCATGCACACGCATTTAAAAACAATAAGTCTCTCTATATAAACACGTATATATACATATATGTTTGTGTGTGTGTGTGTGTGTAATTGGGCAGCAGCCTTTTATTCAAGCATGTTTGATTAAATAATAAAAACACATTTTGTCTATATGATTTTATTAAGATTCTTTCAAATTAACTGATAAGTGTCTTGGTTTCAGGTTGAAATTAGAGGATGAATTTACCAAAATTGTCCCGAGCCTGAATATTTCCAATAGCTCTTCCCCCTCTGCTGAGCTTCTTGGTGGGACAAACGTCGTATGTGTGTTCAAATGTCCCTAGGGAAACGGTCTCACCAACAGGAGTAATACGTATGTTGGTCTTACCACTACAACTCTTTCAAGACGCCTTACAATGCCCCTTTGTGATTCTAGCTCTATAGCCTTACATCGTAAGACCCATTCTATTCCCAAATCCAGTTTTCGATAAATTCTGTTCGAAAACACCACTATAATTGCACGCGAAATTAATACGCTACGACTACAAATCATGGAAGCCCTACATATAAAAACAAAAAGCTTAAAATCAATAGAATTAGTTTTGAAAATAACGACAATGATTTGAAATGCCTCTGTTTTTTTTTATTATTATTCTATATTTCCAGCTGATACTCTATTTCCATTGATAGCGTTCTGTTTTTTAAATTCATCAGCATCTCAGTGTTATCCAAGCCTGCGTTTACATAATTTTGCAATGTTATAAAAAAAACCTAAAAAAACTCTTTAAAAAACTTTTAAACAAAACACTCTTTGCACATGCGCCTGATTATTGGCCTATGAAACGTCCGAAAGCGCTCGGGATAATTTTGGAAAATTCATCCACCAATTCCAACATGAAACCAAGACACTTATCAGGAAACTTGAAAGGATCTTAAAATTATATAGACAAATGTGTCTTTATTATTAAATCAAACATATATATATATATATGTATATATATATATATATACACATATAGGTACATATATGCATACATGTGCAGGTGTGTATATATATATATATATACATACATATAAATATGTTCACAAGTATACATATACAAATACATATGTACACACGTATATATGTATATATGTACAAACATATACACGTATGCAAGAATATATATATATATATATATATATATATATATATACACACAAATTTATAGAATTGAATAAATCTCAACAGACTGTCATTTGGCTATTATGAATTTATTACAGCTAGTCACTCTATATGATAAACCATCCTCTTCAGATAGCCATAACATAATGGAAAAAAGAAAAATATTAAATATTTTCTTACAATGGATTCTGAATCGTTTAAAAAGAAAGAAAGAAAGAAAGAGTGTGGAACAAAGAAGATTGGTGTCAAAACCAGATGTCATGTCCATGTCTAGTGTCATCTATTCTTATATATCTTTAAAAATTTAACAAGACGCACTGAATCTTCAGTAATTGAAATCTTTTCAAAAGTTAGATTATTTTATCTTAAGAAAAAAATCTGTCTATTCATTTATTCGCTTATAAAGGAAAACATGGCGATAAATACTGTTACTAATATCAAACTTATCTTTACTTAAAATTTTTTAAGGTTTTATCTGATTTTTATATGTGATTAAAATTTAGTTTTTATTAAATGTTATAATATTTTTTATTTTGAATACTGACATTCTAATTACAATTAAAATCATTAATATCACAGAATTACTAAATCATTAATGATTATATCACAAATAATAAAAAAAGTTTACTGTTATTAAAATTATTGCTAATTTATCATCATTGTTATTATGGTTATTACATTACCAATAATAACCAATAGTAATACTGACACCATAAATTTTATCCTACAATTGTTATCACTATCAGTTTTTCCATAATTAACTTTTATCATATAAGTTTAAATATATTTTTATAACGGTATTTAAAAATTTGAGACCAACTGAAATAAATTTATGATGTAGGCCTTTCCTACTATAGTTTCACCTCACCGGCTCCTTCGTCGGTACTAGATTCCCTGAGGAGCCGGTGAGGCGAAACTTTTGTAGGAAAGGCCCGGCTAGCGATTTAATTTTTGCTCTACTTTGTATTGAGCACTCTCTGTAATTGTAGCATTGCAGCATTTTACGGTGGGTTTTCTTTTTCTTTTGACCAACTGATTGCATATCTCTTGATTTTTTTTCAACTGGTACGACGAAGTTGGCCTTTTCTTTTTTTTTCTCCTATGATATTTTTTCTTTTTCCCCCGGGCGGTAATTCGAGATATTATTATCTTTAGATCCTGGCGGTTTTTTTTCTTTTTTCCTGGTAACCGTGAATGCTGGTAGATAGTAGGTTAGTAAATATATATATATATATATATATATATATATATATATATATATATATATTCACGCATATACATGCACACCTATATATATATAGATGCACACGTATTTATATATATATTCACGCATATACATGCACACCTATATACATATATATACATGCACACATATATTTATACATATGCATGCATACTTACATATATATATATATATATACATACACACGTATACATATATATATATACACAAATATATACATACATATGGATATTAACATACTTATATGCATATATATATATATATATATATATATGTATATATATACATATATATGCGTGTGCGTGTGTATATATATAAACACACATTCATAACTTTGCTCAGTCGGATGAGGCTGTAGAATACACCAACTGGGCCTCTGCAAAGGGGCAACACCCCTTCCCCGACGAGTGTCTTCGATATGACACTAAACAATCAGATGATAAGGTTTCAGTAATGCAGGAGCTTTGGGAAATGTGGAGTACCCCTTCATTGCCATTGCTCCCAGGTTCACTCTGACCCAGAGTGGTAGCACCTGATAGAGTCCTATCTATGGGCCAAATAGAACTAAACTGTATACTTATACTAAACTGAATTCCTTAAAATAGACCTGTCTTTGATATTGAAACTGCGCACTTATGCTAAAAAGAACTGTTTTTGACATAGAAACTGTGTAGTTATGCTAAACTGAATTGTTTGAAATTTAATTCGGCATTAAATGACCCGAAAAGGGTTGATACGCCGTAAAACAAAACAACCAACCAACCAACTCCGCGTCAGACTGGAACTTACGGTTACATAAAGGTGTAATGAAATTTTTTGTCCTTCATAGATTGTCATGAAGATCCAGTACTGGGTTTTCTCAAAAACAAAACTATTTTTATATACATATTGTCTTGAAGATATTCAATATAATCTTCAAAAATTACACTCACAAAAAGTTTCTTTTACACACACACACATACACACACACGTATATATATAGTCTTGATAAAAATAAGTGGAAAAGTGGATAAATCAGACACAACGAGTTTAGTATTAATATTTCATTCTTTATTCATAAAACTTCTTTAGTATGAAAAAGTTCTGTGAATAAAGAATGAAATATTACCATTAAACTCGTTGTAAGTGTCTGATTTATCCACTTTTCCACTTATCTTTATTATCTTGTCAGATTCACCAAAATCTATTATTTCATCATATCGTCTTATAGATATCAAATACAGATCTTTCTTCAAAGAACGATAAAACTTTATTAATTTTCATATATAGATTGTCTTGTAGATATCCAATACTAGCCTAAAAACAAAAAACACCCCCCTATAAAAAATTATTCTTAAACATACTGATCTGTACAAATCAATCGTATCAATTTTTTTATTATGACTTAGTTCTTTCATACTTTTTCAAATGTCGCCATGGAAGGAAAGTCGTTATGAAAAGCAAGTCATATATTTCATATATTCAGTATAAAACTTACTTTCAATTTCACTCACAATAAATTGCTACAATTATAAACTGAACATTTTCATTACAAAGTGCAATCAAAGGATAGAACCAAATGACCATAAAGAGATACGCTTCGCTTTACAACATCTAAGCTAATGATTTTCTGACGACATTATCATGCTCCCATAGCAATGAGTGTTCGACATTTTCTTTCTGTGAACGAGTGATGCCGAGTGGTCCTAATGATATTGTATGATATTTTCAGCGATTCTTGGATAAGCATCGGAGTGTTACTAACGATCACGAGCGTTAATACCTCCCAATGTTTAATTTCGTATCAAACAATTTTTTCAAAGTTCATGACAAAGTCTGTTAAACGCCCATAAGCATCTCTTGTTCGTGGTGAAAATAACGAGAAGGGAAAGCATTGAAGGAGAGATTCAATAGTCCAGTTAAGATCATTTTCAACATACAATTTTTCTCTCTACCCGTCACACCTTTTCGGATTGTTGTATTTCCACCCAACCTAAGAAGGAGTGTCCTGAGTATTACATTAATCTGCACTTGGTGGTGAGGCTCTAATTATGTAGATATCGGGAGTGTGAAGTATTCTTCCATTTCTATTACTCCCAGGTCCACTATCCCGAAATGGTACTGCTTATTATAGTCCATCTATTTTCGTAGGAAATGGACACGGCGAATCAAGTTCAAGTCCTGGACGAGACTGATTGCATTTCACATAGCACTAATACCCTTGGGAAAGGTATGAATCCAATTATTCTCCCTCCAGCTATGGGTAAATAGTAGCACAGCCTTGGTGAGGCAACTAGTCAAGGAGAAGGAAAACTCTGAATTCAAACCTGTTAAACTCCGCTTAAAAATTGACCTTGTGTCATATCCTGCCCGGGCGGAGGGGTTGGTAAATAGGATTATAGTCCATCTATGGGTCAAATATATCTGTTAAAAATATTCACATTCAATGAGACCTCATGAAACGAAAACAACAACACAAAAATGTAAATATCAATCTCACTCCGATGGGACATAACTTTACAATAAACAGAAAAAAATATAAGTAATAAATAACAGAGCAAGACAAGGATGGAAAACAATGATAAGAATTTTTTTTATCTAATAAAAACAGTCTTTGGTCAGACCAAGTTAATCTTAGAAAATACTTGAACAGAGTCCGATGTTATGCGTTGTGTGGTATTTTACTATACATCATAAATCAGTTGGGAAATTGAATTAATTCTTAAGATCATTTTAAGTGTATTGCTTAAATGAAATTCTCACTGTGATGGGCTGTTTTCCTGTGTAACTGTTACATATCTACATAACGAAAAAATTCGTGATGTATCGATTATCTTGTCGGCATCCAAACAATGGTCCCTCTTTAAATTGTCCTATTGATGATACAAAACTAAATTTAGTGTCATTGGGAATCACCGTGACGGAGTAGCAGTTCGATCTCGCTCACAATGATATTGCAGTCCCACACAGTAGCTACATACGTAACCGTAAAAAAGATAAAACCAGCTACGGGATAAATAGGACTACTACCTTTCTGCTAGGATAGCTTTAGTATTAAATAACCTACGAAGATTGATAACCAAAGAAACTCATTGGTGAGGTTCCAGTTCGGTTTATTGAAGACCAGAGTGGGGGAACTTGTCAAGGTCCCATCTATAAGTTAAATAAAACTGCTTGAATGTTTTGAACTACATAATATATTGTGTCTTGAAACATTGATATTGTATTTAGAACTATTGTAAAGTAAGTAAAGTTGGCAACTGCAGTTGTGGGCGAGCAGAAGGCTCCCTTTTCAATAGCTACAACACCGAAATGCTGGGGAGGACGCTACTCCTTTCCCTGGGTTGCTCCACTTTACTCTTGATACGTACCTTATATTGCTGAGTGTTAAGCAAGTAGGTATCAAGTACCATTTTTAAGTCTTTGGTATGGCACGAGCTAGGATTGAACTATTGGCGAACACTCTACCCACTAGCCAATGAGCCGGTAGAACTATTGTAAACTACATTTATTTTCAAATAATTAACATTAGATAGAAATATTGAAACTATAACAGTCGCTCGAACATGCATACAGCAGCTATGTGAGGATACGGGATGTAGCCCTGAAGACCTGCCGGAGGCGATGAACGATTGGGAGAAGTAGCGAGAGAGGGTCAGGGATATCCGTGCTGGCGGCACGACATGATGATGATGATGATGATGATGAATGATTTATATTCATTAGGAATAATTACTCAAAGTTAATTAAAGGATGATAAATTATGAGTTCAAGCAAAAATATGCGCCTTCTATTGTGTAAAAGTGTCTAAATTTTAATGCAATAAAATATATAAATAAGAAAGACTTATGAAACTAAATTAGAACGTATGTCAAGAGATTACTCTTACTTTTATTTTAATTGATTTGTATATAAAAGATTATATAGGAAGAAATTAGTTGAATTTGATAGAATGTACACGGAAAAGGTAAAACGGTACAAAAATATATTAGATGGCTTGTTTATTTGCCAACGCGTTTCGACTTTAATCTTTTTTTGAATGCAAAAGTGTTTTATCGAAATTATTTTAGTATGAGAAATAATTATGATAGATAAATTTTGATTCAATTAGAAGTCTTCATGTGGGCTTGTAGATCTTGCTATGTGAAAAAACGGATTAATACTGGTTGATATATTCAAATTGCGTCATGTAATGTGATGGACATTTTTGAAAAGTAAATGGCGTTTTTTGGTTTGAGAAACGGATTTGCGACGTTTTATAGCTCTGAATGTTTAGAGAAAGGGGATCTAATCTTTAGTGTGAATTTTGAACTCTTTTAATATATTTTTCCTATAGATGGTGAAATTTTGAAAAAGCTACGTCGTTGTAGTATTGTTTTATGGAACATGCCACAATTATTCTTCTTTTATTTTTGTCCTGAATGAAGGCAAATATGGCATAATTTTGAAAGTCAAAAGTGTGGTGAGTGAAAATGTTATGAGAAACTAAAGAGCTTGTGTTACCAGTTTTAAAGTCTTTTTATATCCATAGATTTTTTGTTTAAATTTCTGCTTGTTTCTCCTATGTAAAATTTATTGCAAATTTAGCAGCAGATTTTGTAAACACAAACATTGGACTGGGAATCTGTGTTTTTGGAGTTGTTCTTTACTATTTGCTTTATTGTTTTTACTGTGCGAGTAGTGGTTTTTATGCCTAAGTGATTTAATTTTTTTCAATTAGGGTGATAGTGGGATTTTGGGGTAAGATTATATGTCTTTTTATATGGTTGAAGAAGATACATGACAACCCTCATAAACCGATCCAAAAATAAAAACATCATTATAACATCCCCCGACAAAGATAGGGTATTGCCATCTTAAACACCGTAGATTACTGTAAAAAATTAATGAACCTACTTAACGACCAAAACACCTACACCCTGCCACCCTTAAAACATCAATATAAACATAGAAATTTTCAACAAATCCTATAAAACATAATATCAAACGAAGACAAACTATGGTCCACATTATTAAATTACCACCCAATTTTCCCTACAATATACGGACTCCCTAAATCATACAAAAACCACATCCCCCAACACACAATAATCTCTGGTATAAACACTGCCCCCCCCATAACATCACAAAACACATAACTAAAATATTAACACCTCTGTTAGTCACAATTAACCCTTCACATTAAAAAGTTCTGGTGACCTCTTCAACCAAATAAGAAATGCAAACATGGAAAATAAACTCATAGCTAGTCTTGACATTCGATCTTTATATACAAACATACACGTTAAAAATGTATCCTCCAATAGAAAATCCACCTAGAAAAATTTAAAAAAAGCTCTCATTATCTGTCTCTAAACTCGTTAAGATAATTGAATTATGCACCAACCAATGCTTCTTTAAATATGATAATTCTTACTACCAACAAAAAGTTGGCCTCTCCATGGGATCGTCCTTAAGGGGCGTTCTAGCTTGCCTTTACCTAGAATTTTTGGAATCCGAATCTTTCAAACACATCCTACCTAATGATATCCAATACTTTAGTTACATCAACGATATTTTAATCATCAATGCCAAAGAACATAATATCCCTCAAATCGTACAAAAACTCAACCAAGTTGAACCAAGCATTAATTTCACAAACAAATTTGAGAAAAATAATTCCTTACCTTTCCTGGACATCTTACTAATAAACAACAACAATAAATTAGAATTCAAAGTTTATCACAAGATAAACAACAAAAATGACTTAATACATTTTTATTAAAATCGCAGCAATCAAACAAAAAACGGCATTCTCATAGGTTTTTACCTGAGAGTCCTTAGAATCTGCACCCCAAATATCTAAACCAAGAATTTGAACATATCCATAACTCTTTTTCCAAACTACAATATCCCGAATCTTTTATTTACCGAACCAAATCAAAAACCATAAAGATCCACAAACATACATCCCCCAATATGAATAAAAATAAAACTTACTTAAATACCTACCCTTTAAAGAGACACATAATTTTACCCCCAAATCCCACTACCACCCTAATTGAAAAAAAATTATATCACTGAGGCATAAAAACCTCTACCCGAATAAAAAAAAAAACAATAAAACATAATAAAGAACAACGCAGGTGTTTACAAAATCCGCAGGCAAAATTGCAATAAATTTTACATAGGAGAAACAAGCAGAAATTTAAACAAAAGAATCTATGAACGTAAAAAAGACTTTAAAACTGGTAACACAACAAACTCTTTAGTTTCTCATAACATTTTAACTAACAACACTTTTGACTTTCAAAATTATGCCATATTTGCCTTCATTCAGGACAAAAATAAAAGAAAAATAATTTAAGTATGTTCCATAGCACGCCATAACACAATACAACAACGACATGGCTTTTTCAAAATTTCACCATCTATAGGAAAAATAATTCTAAAAGAATTCAACATTCACATTAAAGATTAGATCCCCTTTCTCTAAACATTCAGAGAAATAAAATGTCACAAATCCGTTTCTCAAACCAAAAAATGCCATTTACTTTTCAAAATTGTCCATGTACTCCTATGGATCCCCACATTACACCATAGTATTAATATACGATGTGAATTCTTTGAGTCAGCAGTATCAGACTTTGTTTTCATACCGGAACTTGAAAAAGTATGACAGAATTAATATATATTAAAAGAAAAACAAAACAAAAAGATTAATAATGATTAATAGGTAGATAAAACCATGTTTGAAACATAATTCTCCCACCTCACATATGGCCAGGCAAAAGCAGGACGACCAGCTCGAACATACATACAGCAGTTATGTGAGGATACGGGATGTAGCCCTGAAGACCTGCCAGAAGCGATGAACGATAAGGAGAAGTGGCGAGAGAGAGTCAGGGATATCCGTGCCTGCGGCACGACATGATAATGATGATGATGATGATGATGTAATAGTTATTGTCGAAAGAAACAGACGTGGTTACGCAAGTTTAAAACCTGGAAGAGGCTGTTTGCATTTCACAATGCACTAATAAATCCCTTTAAAAAGGGAATGAATCCAACTATTCCCCTTCTAGTAATGGGTAAATAGTCGGGCAGACTGACCCATTCCCATTTGTATAGCAATTGGTATTGGAGAAGAAAAACTTTGAATTCAAACCTACTAAACTCCGCTTACTATATATATATATATATATACTCATAATAAAAGGTTTGATAAAGCAACTGTTTAGAGCCTATCCTTCAATGGAACAACTAGATAGCTTTGAGTAAAAATGTCTACGCCTCGGAACAGACATTGAATGCGTTTTTCAGTCTTTGTACAATATATATATATATATATGTGTGTGTGTGTGTGTGTGTGTGTGTGTGTGTGTGTGTGTGTGTGTGTGAATTCTGAATCAAGGTTTCTGAAGGTCAAGAGTCTAGGGGTTCAAAAGCTAATAACAGAATCTAATCCATTAAAACCTACGAATATTGTTTTGACGCGAGGCTTACAAACGTAAAAAAAAAATCAAATGAAATATGTAAAAGCATGCTGAGATGATATCGCTACACAAATACCTTTTAATTTTCATATACTTGAATAAACATAATTTATCTAACAAAATGACTGAAAATATATCCTTTTTACTAAATGTTAAGATAAAGCTCTTTCATCAAGTAGTATTTTGTCCTTGATAACATTTACTTGTATCCTATAACATTCTACAAAAAAAAAACAAAAAAAAAAAAACAACAAAAAGCAAAAAAAAACAACAACGGAATTATTTAAGTTATTTTGCTAATACATTGCAATTATACAATATAATACTTTATTTTTTCAGCATTTTGTTGTTTATTTTCAATACTTTCTAAATATTGAACTAAACTAATACTAAATTTAGGTAATATATTCAGGGTGATTTTTAAAACTGTTAGCACCCTTATGGGAGCAATTTTATCATTTCAAAGAGTCACCTCGTATTCACCATCTCTGTCAACCCACTCAGGGAATCTCCTTCAGCTGATTAAGAAATGGTTATATTTCTGTGGTAGTACATTATTAGAAAAGCAGAATTGATATTACGAAGATTACCTGAAAAAGATTCTGATAAGGTGTGGGTAGGAATGTTGAACAGGTGGAGGCTTTAAAATCATTATATCTTAAAGGAACTCCCATAGAAATGCTAACATTTTTAAAACACACACACACACACACACACACACAATATATATATATATATATATATATATATATATATATATATCCATTGGTATAATGCTTATAATGTTCGCCACTGGTCCGGAAGATGTGGGTTTAATCCCAAGTCGAGTCATACCGAAGACTCAAAAAATGTTACTTGATGCCTCCTCGTTTAACACTCAACACTACAAGGTACGGATCAAGGGTGAGTGGATCAATCCAGGGAAAGGAGTAGCACTCTTTTCTTACCCATCGGTGTAGTAGCTATTGAAAAGGGAGCCTTCGAATCGCCCTCGACTACGGTCGGATAACTGAACTTAATTATATATAAATAAAATCAAAGTCGTGCAGATAGCATGGATGGATTTCCTTGACTAAGTCATGGTAATCTTTCGGTGGTAGTTTTTTTTTCTTTCACATCAATAGACCACACTCTAATAGATGAGGTTGGTCGATTTTCATCTGTACAGATATAACCTAATATTCTTCCAAGGAAGAAGATACTTCTGCGAGTCCCATATAAGTTTATACTTACTCGAATAAATTTTAAGTTTTAACTTGGTATAAGTCATACAATAATTTTTTTTATCTGAATCAGAAGTTGCGTTTTAATCTTTGCATTTACAATCAATGATTTATACTTGAAGCCCTACACATTAGGAATAAAAGTCCCAGCGTGAACAAAATTGATTAATTGTGAAACCAGTACTTAAATGCCTTTTGCTACAGTTGCCATATATAGAAATAAATTTAAAAAAAAGTTACACCAGTATAAATAAAACGCTGTATTGTATATTTGCAATATATACATCCCCTGATGATGGTTTGAGAGGTATCCGAAAGTACTCTGGAACCAGTTAAATACGGAAAATTTATAAGCCAATTCCAACCGGATATCTTAAAATCCATACGGCGATTTAAAAGGATCGAAATAAAAATAATGTCCATAATATTTGATTATATATATATGAGTCATGGTTATCTTCCTGTTGCTATTTTCCTCATAAAAAAAAAACGCCACCCTTATAGAATCGTTGACCCATGAGGTTTCTCCATTCAGATTCAGGTGAAGCACGCTGTTGAACCATTTTTGGATTAATCCACCTGGCTTCACATCTACCATGCTGCATCCAATGATTTCCAATGCTATACACTTGTATCGAATCCGACCTGAAGCTGAGAAAATGTTTAGGAAAAATCAGAACGGCTTTCAGAGAAATCGATCCACAACTTTACAGATTCTGATTATTCGTCAAATCATCGAAGAAACACGTGTGAGATAACACAATTGTTCGTAGATTCCCCCCCCAGGCATTTGATTCCATATACAGAAGAAAGTTGGAGCAAATAATTTTAACATATGGTATCCCGAAATAATCTGTTACCATTATTATGATGCTTTGCAAGAACACGAAAGCAATTGTTCGTTCACCCGATGGTGACTCCAATTTATTTGACATTGCCACTGGAATCTTGCGAGGAGATAAATTATCACCCTATTTATTTATATTATAAAAGTAAGTAAAGTTGGCGACCGTAGTCGAGGCCGACCAGAAGGCTCCCTTTTCAGTAGCTATTACACCGAGGTGTAGGGAAGGGCGCTACTCCTTTCTCTGGATTAATCCACTTTACACTTGATACGTACCTTATATTGCTGAGTGTTAAGCAAGGAGACATCAAGTACCATTTTAAAAGTCTTTGGTATGACGCGACCTGGGATTGAAACCAAGTCTCCCGGATCATTGGCGAACACTCTACCCCCTGGGCCAATGATATTACGTACTATAAACGTCTATAGAAGTAATAAAAGAAAATTCTTTCACATTAAAATAAACAAAAAGCATAAAGTAACACAGATGCAAACCGCACAGATGATCTCTGGCTTCTTTCCACTATACCTACCACGGCTGCATTTCAGCTGCATAGATTTGAGCAACCAGCAAGAGGCACTGACATCTTCGTTAATGCAGATAAAGCAGAGATCATGTGTTTTAAGCGAGAATGAGCCATCTTCACAAGTCTCTGAAATTAGAGGACTATTTCACATACCTCGGCAGCAATGTCTCATCTACTGAAAGCAATGACAACATATGCAGAGGGAAGGCGTGGACTGCTATTGACAGGTTATCGATCATGTGAAAATCTGATCTCTATGATAAAATAAAACGGAAATTATTCTTACCTGAGATCGCTGAGATCTTCCTTTCAAATACTTACCCTAAATGGGTCATTCTGAACAATATTAAATTTAAAATTGCTAAATTTAATGAATCTAATAGCATGTTTGAGCCCCACTAAATGCCAGGTTTATATTAAGATATTGAGGATTGTGATTATCAGTCAAAACTTTGCTGAGAAAATCTCTTTGACGGTGACACGTTGTTTTTACCTTACCATAGTACAAATGATTTTTGTACTGAATGCCTTCATAAAAATGACGTCCTTCCTTTACAAACAAGTTTAGTCATATACTGTTTTAAATATCAGTGTGAAGCCGACGATGTAGTCGAACCTTCCAAAGATTTGAGTTGAGAATTGCACAACATGTCACTCGTTCCATATGTAAGCACACACGAGTTAGTCAATCCGGTCATTCACAGATCCAGGAGTCAGCCAATGGCGAATAGTTAATGAATATACAAATTTGTTGCAAAAACTATCCATTAAGTCGTTGAAATTAGTATACACCGATCGACTTTCTGTAGAGAGAGATCCCACCCATAAATTGAAGTTATGAAAGATTTGTCACTCAAAGTTCATATTTTTTTCTCTTCTCTTCTATGGGATCAAATTATACGATAATTTAATCATCTATTTCTTATTTACCGACTATTGTTTTCCTTTGAAAAGTGTCGGTCGAAAGGTGCTTAAGACTTTATCTTATTTGTTTTTAAATCCGTTACTTATTTGAAATATGTCACTATTCCTTTAGTACGAATAACACACACACACACACACACACACACACATGTATATATATATATATATATATATATATATATATATTTCTATGGTACCTACCTACATGGTAATGGACAATTTCTCCTCAATATATACCGAGATAACCTCCAAGCTGACTGACAGTACCAGATGGACATTCCTAATTGTTGTATAACACCTGTATTCTGTATATTTGTTCTGTTATTGTAATATATTTGTTTTAACCTACTTTTCTTGTCTGCGCGTTTTCATTTTGACCCCTAAACACCACAACATATATACATATATATATATATATGTGTGTGTGTGTATGTTTAAGTTAAGCGTGTAACACTTCATATATTTAAGCTTTACCTCCTATTAGACATACAGAGACATGAAAACGCTATTTGCAATGTTATTTTACAAAATCTAAGTCACTCTATAAAAGTTTATGTTGTTTTTTGAAGAAGCGTCTATAAAGAGCTTCCATAGGTCGTATAAAAACTGATTTCTCTTTATTTGAGTATGATATTTTTCAAAATTTCACAACAGTTTCTGCCTTGGTCCTTATTGGATTAAACCAAATAAAAGTAAAGTTTGTGACCTTGGTCGAAGGCTCAATTTTCAATAGCTTCTACACTCAGGTGTAGGGGAATGCGCTACTCCATTCCCTGGATTGCTCCACTTTACCCTTAGTCCTTACCTTATAATACTGAGTGTTAAGCAAGGCAGCATCAAGTACCATTTCTTGAGTCTTTAGTATGACTCGACCTGGGATTGAACCCTGGTCTCACGGGCCATTGGCGAACACTCTATCCACTCACCAAACCTAACATAAAAAAACACGTCTCCATTCCTTTTAAATTTGTCTTTGAATAACCTTGTGCGTGTGTGTGTGTGCGTGTGTGTGTATTTAATTTGTGTTATTGATTTAAACATACTTGTTTTTTTTTCCGGATTGTTGGCCCTAACAACGCAATAATGCTCGGTTTTAACTTATAACTCCAGTTAGAATGATAAAGTTATGTTTAATCAAACATTGATGATTATTTTACAAAAACGTGGCTTCTTGCTGTCTAATGTTTATTATTACAGATTCTCTCTCGATGAGAACACCTTTCCAGTGAGGAAGAATATATCAAGATCTTAAAACATTCCCCTTGTCTCAATAAATATGTATACCAAATTTAGTTGTTCTACATTAAACATCCCAGTCGGCAGGAGCTGTAGAATACACCAACCGAATCTCTGCGGAGAGGTAAGACCCCCCCACACACACACACATCAACGAGTGTCATGGATATGACATTAAACTATCTGATGGTGAGGTTCCAGTCCTGGAACACTGGGGAATTGAGTCCTCCTTCATTACCACTGCTCCCAAATTTACTCTGGCCGGGAGTGGTCGCAACCGAAAGGGTCCTACTATATGTAAATAAATTATTGATGTTTAATTGAATTGTTAATGAGACATAGCAATACTTGGAATCATTTAACAGTGCGTAAACGAATGAGTAATGTTGAATGTTAGTGTTTAATAGTAATACTTGTAACTACTTTACTGTCTGTTTTAAATAGAATTATTCGTGTTAACAAATGAACTCTGGCTCGTTTTAAAAAGTTATCAACAAACTATGCGTTAACAAATTATTTATAAAATGTAAAGAGGATTAAGCATTAAATAGCCTACAATGGTTGATGTACCATAAAAACCCAACCAAACCAATTTACAACAAAGTGAGGATAATTATTTTAGTAAGGTAAATAACTAGTTATTTTTTGTTCAAATTTTAAAATTTACATTCTGTTCGATAGGTTCTGCAGCAACATGGCTTTCCATTAATTATTATTCATTGTTATAAACTTCCTCTCTATGAAAGCCCTCCTTTCTCATGTGGAATAAAAATGTATTAAAATCTTCCTCTTGATCCAATGAGTTTATCATATTAGATAACTCTACATTAAACTGTCCAGCCGTTTGTAACGTTAAAACTTTTTCCTGGATTCAATAAATATGCTCACCAAATTTTATCTCAGTTAATAAAACCAAGGAAAAACAAATAAACACTTCTTATTGATTGATTTTAACTGCTTATCAACCCGTCTAGGGTTATTTTATGCCTAGAGGTTAGGAAATCGAGTATATTGTACGTTTACATTTATATTTTTTGTATAGTTTCTTAAGAGATATTTTTACACCCGCTCCGAGATTCTACCACTCCGGGTTAGAGTGGACCTGGGAGTAATGGCAATGAAAGGGTACTCAACACTTCCTAGAGCACCAGAAGGAGATACTCACCATCAGACGCTGTTTGGTGTCATATTTAGAACACCCCTTTTCTTGGAGGGTCTTACCCCTTTGAAGGTGGGGGGGGGCAGTCAGCCAGTCAGCGTATTCTAAGCCTAGCCGACAGGTCGATAAACACTTCTCGGTTATTCGTATAGATGCTTTATTTTTAAGTCACTAGTTTTTATCTAAATGTAGGACATATTTTTTAGATCATCGGGCATAGGTTAGTTTGGATTAATTCACTGAATGTTATATAAACTGGAATTTCAAACAACCACAAAGTACGACAAAAGGGGATCGCTTGCTGCTTCCATCACAGACTAAAACATATGTAGCAACCTAGATCTGAGCCAACAAGAGATGATTAGTATAAAGTCACACACACACACACACACACTCTCTCTCTCTCTCTCTCTCTCTCTCTCTCTCTCATTATATATATATATATATATAGGAGAGACAGACAGACACAGATAGATTGATAGATATAAAGAAAACTATGTTGTGAACATAACATCAGTGACAACAGGCAGAAGATGCGTGGGCTTAGAAAAATAACAAGAAACCGTCAACAGACACTCAACCATACATAAGAAGTATGGTGGACAAGACCCAGAAAACCGTCAACAGACACTCAACCATACATAAGAAGTATGGTGGACAAGACCCAGAAACTATGCAATCCGTATTACAGGAAACTATTCAAATGTGGTTTCACGCTACGTAAAGGCCTCACCAAAGTAAAACTTCCACTGGTTGAAAACCTGACCTAGAACATTGTGTACAACATCCAATGTAGCTGAGAAGATAAGGGTTAAACCATCTAAAGAATTGAAGAACGCCAATATGTTGCCATTCTTGGAGACTCTGTAAAATCAACTGTGGCTTAACAAATCTAGAGTGAGAAGGAACACGAACTACTATGGTCAAAATAATAGACGGAGAGAAATATTAGCAAAGATAAAGATTGAAATAATCTAAACATATATTATGCATTGATCATTTGATCGGTAGACCGAGCATAGATAATATTAGCATGTAAGGGATTATATTCAAAAGAGAACAAGAGATAAAATTGCGATTCTAAAGGTATGATTGAAGAACTGAGATCGCAAGTGAAGTTGAACAGGTTTATTGATACGTCAAATTTTCAACGCGTGTAATGTTAACAACAATAGAAAACATCGTGTGTGTGTGTGTGTGTGTTGAAGCTTTGGTCTTATAAGATAGCACAAACCTCGTAACATGGCTGTAAAACTTGATCTTTCGAAGTCCGTGATTCATGAAATCGTTGACGAGAACTTGCAATATCATTTCCCTGGGTCCCAAAAGTGTCGACTGAGGAACAAATTCGTTTGAAACCACGTTCTTCGAGGAGGGCATTTATACACACGTGCGCCGATGAGACAACTACATCAATCTCGACGTCCACTTCGAGGAAAAATAGCACAGCAGTGCCGGTAACCTATGCAAAATATTCTATTTTTATTGTAATAAACACGTTGGATTAGTAAATTTATTTATTGATAGATTTTAATAACGTGCAAACTCGTGTAGGTGTATCTTATGTCTAGAGGGTGGAGAACCGCGTAAGTTGTTCTTTTTTTTATTTTTTTTTGTGTAGTTGTTTCGTAAGAGTTTTTTTTTCACACAACCGTACGATTGTAAGTATTTCTGTCTAATACAAACAATTCGCACACAGTAACATGATTTCAAATATTGTCATCTAACACTACTAATTTATGCCCAATTATTTGGTTTAAAATAATAATTTCTATTAATAATAATCTTTAGTTTACAGTTTTATGGTTTTAAATAACGAATAATAAGCCTAGTAAATAATTATAGTTTAAAGTAATTATTTTAATACAAATAATTTACAGACAGTTATATGGGATCACACATTCTAAACTAACACTAATAATTTTCAAACAAATCTATTTTAACCAGAACTGTGACCTTAACAGATACTTTTATCCGGGGTCAAAGTGAAGTTGGGAGTCATGGTAATAAAGGGTACTTCTGTTATATAATTGCGGAAGGATTTTTTTAATATTAACATTTTTTGTTTTATATATCTTATCTTTCGGTTTAGTTAGGATTAGAACCTTTCGGCTTAGTGCATGGGTAGGTGCAAACATTAACGCAGGTGTTCATGTGCGCGCGGGGAGGATGTGACAATCACAGATGTCACAATAAAAACCCTTGATAGGAAATAGGACTGGGGATGTGAATGACGTCATGCCCGGAAGTGATGGGCTTGGATTCTTAGTGATTTTGAATAAAAGCAGTGAGTTGATATTGAGACTTGGACGAAGCGAGTTGATTTTTGGACCTAGGTGAGGTCAGTCCAGTTATGGTCTAGGGGGCGCGCGCGCGTTTGTTGGGTCAGATGAAACAGTCAGCATAGTAAAAATTGCGTCTCTCTCTCCTCGTGTCAAATACCTAAATGTCAAGAAGGTAATAAAAGTTTCGTACCTGAACCAAGAGAGTCGTCAGTGTTTCGTGTTTTTCGGATTCCTATACGTATGAACATTATGAATGTTTTATACATCCGTATGTTTTATGCATATGTAATATTACACTTCGCATTTCCCAGAGGTTGGGAACCGGAGCCTCACCACTTTATGTCGTTTACTATCAAACAAGAACACAATAGAAGAAATTTGGATCATTTTGTAAATGTTTGATTTCCAATGTTTAATTGCATTCTTTTAAATTGTAATTTTTTAAATCTATTATTATTTGTCTGTACACAGGTCTATGCTATCTAACACCATCTATCTATACTATTTCTATCTAACATCAACAATATGTAAACAGTTATAGTATTGATTAAACAACAGCTTGAAGTAACTATTCTTAAGATAAATAATTTGCAGAGAGTTATATGGTTTCAAGTATTCCTATATATTATTAATAATTCTATTTAATGATATTTATTTGCTTGCAGTTACATGGTTTAAAGTATTCCAATCCAATACGAATAATTTTCAAACAAATATCTTTTACCCATAAATAAGTTCCTAATTGTTAGCACCGCTCCGACTCAGAGTCGGCCTGGGAGTAATGGCAATGAAGAGGTACACCACACTCTTCAGGGTTCCAGAACTGGAGGAACCTCAGCATCAGGTACAGGCTATTATTATACATAGGACATGTCTTTTTTTTAACTGTCTTACCCTTCTGCAGTCGGCGTATTCTAACCCTCCCAAAGTGGATTAATAAATGTTTGTACCTTTATATATATATATATATATATAGAAAAAAAATAAATGAATGAATAAATAAATAAAAAGATAATGATTTTTTAAATAAGACACCATCACACTGAGAATAGTCGGAAAATCTCCGAATAATTGGTATAGTATTCATATTTAATATATCCTTTGAATAAGTTGTTCTTTCACACACACACACACACACACGCAAATATTAAACCATTTACTTCCTGAAGACAACCTAAAACGTCAGAAACACGTGTTGAAGAAAAATAAGTAACTTAAAAACAAATCCCCCTTGTGAACCTTTTTATTTTAAGGTATTTACTTTTTTCTCTCATTGGACCAACAAAAAATTTATATATATATATGTTGAGATTCTAGAAAAAAACCGGCAGCAGGACGCAGCCGACTTTTGCAACTGGCACATATGCAGTTGATGCAAATATTCAGGTCAGGAAATGTTTCCTCCTCATCCAAAATTTTAACCTTAAACTCTTTGTAAAACACATGGACAAAGGAAGTTAAGTCAGCTGCTTCCTAACTAAATGTAACATTTGACTTAATTATAAGCTATTCAAAATAGTTGCTTGGTGACTTGGTGCCGCAGTCCGCGAACTATCAGCTGCCAGTCAGATGACTTTAATATATTTCATAACAGTATTTTTTTTTTAATTAAAAATAAAGAAATAAAAATTCCTCTTTGAAGTTTATAATGTTGTTTATTTTCTTTTTAAATAATTTATGGTTAAATTATATGCGAATTAAAAAAAAAATTTGAAAAATAATTTCCTCTTTTCTGTTGCTTAAAGTGGCATGATAAATGTTTATTGGGCGGGATCGAGTTTGACATAAGTTTGCATATTCTGAGCACTTAATAAAGTTAGAAAGGTTTGTGGGGTGTCAGGTGGCCTAACGGTCAGTGGCGCGGAGAATGAAATCGTTGAAACGAGTTCAAACTCTGTCTAGGATAGTTAGCTTTCACTTCACACTAATGCCATTGAAAAAGATATGAATCGACGTCTTCTTCGATCTGTGAGTTATATAGAAGTAGGAGACTTTTACTTTCTTGAAGACAACGGCTCTTGGGTATTTGATAATAGGTCAAGTTAAGGATAATTTTTTGCTATGTGACCCAATACGAGCAAACGTACATTGCTTGAAGTAGAGATGGACACCACCAACTAACTTCCATTTTTTTCGAGATAAAAGTACCTCATGTAGTCTTTAGTAAGCTAAGCTATACAACCATTTTTAATGAGTTCGATTTTCATTGAGTTCCCCATACTTCTGGCCTTGTGCCAAAGCAAGCAAAGCTTAGTAAATAACATACAGGTCTTATACAGAGAGTACTATATCACTAACAATGTATTTCAGGATTAGTGAAATATCATCCTGCGACAAGTGTTCACAATAAAGGATCACAATAATATAAGTTCTTGACTTAGGCAATTGTTACTCTTAAATTACTTTGTTAAACACTAGTGGACCTATTCTGTATATAAATAGGTTTCTGCTTAGTAATAGCAAAGTACTGTAAGCCTGTTTAACTGACTATTCAAAACTTAATAAACTTTTGGATGTTTCATATGAAAAAAGTTCTTACTATCTAGGCTTGTAGATCTCTGTTAGTGAATTCGATTCTAAATGGGTGTATCATATTTCTACACTTGTGCCAAACTGAGAGAACTTTAATAAATGACAATTATAACGCTAGTGCCTACAATAAAAAAATTATCAATCAACCAAGAAATTTTTCTGAAATTCGGAGATTAAATATATTTCATTTTTGTATATATTTTTCGAACCGTTATCTTGATTTTTGTTGTTTTTAATAGGACTTCAGACCACGTTATTCTCATGTAAGTAAATATTTACCAATCCCTTTCGCTCCGGCAGGGGTGAGACACAAAATAAAATTTAATGAGAAATTCATCTACGAGCAAGTAAGCGATGCCAAAAACAGCTTAACCTAATCGACATTACCCTTTGCGAGGCACCTGAAGCATCAGACAAGGAACTTGACCCTCCGTCTGTTAGAAAAAGAGGTCTGGGAGCCTACACCAGGCAAAATGTCAAAACTGGATAGCAGCTGGTTATTGGGCAATAAAACGATTTTTAAACAAATTAGGTGGATGAGACTTAAGAGATTTCTTGATTTAGATATTTTTCTTGAGATTGTTAGTATTGGTCAAACAATAATATTGTAATCAAGCTGTATAAGTAAATCTGGATAAAATCCGACAGTATGAAGGTAGCAGAAAAAAACATAATCCAAATAGGTGAATATATTATGATGTAAAGTCGACGTTAACGTTTCGATTTCAGCAACCATCATCAGGACTTGGATATCAAATAGTTCACATAATGACTTTTGAATCATGAACGCTATGTGCACGTTTATGTATCTTTTCGTTGTATATTTCTCATTTGCACCAGTCATTTCAGCAAGCATCCATCTTTATGTGAACCATTTTGATATCCAAGTCCTGATGATAGTTACTGAAACCGAAACGTTAACGTCGACTTTACATCATAATATATTCACCTGTTTGGATTATGCTTTTTCTGCTGCCTTCATATATATATATGAAGAACTGCTATAAACTTAATGATGTTTAATAAATAATCAATAATCATTTAAGTGACTTGTTCATTTTTTGGTTTGAAATTTGGAAACTTAAATTCTGTATGGTTATATATGTTTTGCAGCAACATGACTTTCCCTCATTATTGTTCATTGTTATAGACCTACTTTCAACGAGAATCCTCTTTCTTTGCAAGGAATAAAAAATGCGTTAAAATCTTCCTCTGGATACAATGAGTATATCAAATTAGGTTTACATTAAATTGTCTGTCAATGAAAAATTGACAAACAATCTTTTTTCAATTATTCATATATTAGGTTTGTGTAAGAATAATTGGGATTTTTCTCGCCAACTTTAAAGGAGTATATCTCAGCTTAGAATAACTTTTTAAAATCCAAATAAGAATCATAAAAATCTGCGCATTTTTGCCAACAATAAATATGTTCATTCATGATGTACCATAGAATTCTAAAATCTTGGAACTAATAAATTTTTTGAAGTCGTTTTCAGCTACAACTTGGTCGCTGAAGATCTTTATCTGCAGCGAATTGTAGAGACGCTCGGAAAAAATGGCAATCGGTCGAAGACAATAGGCTAGGTGAGGTAGAGTTTCGAAGACCAGTTTGTTAAATTTCTGCAGCCATTTCCGAGACATACGATATGTATTTACCGAAAATCTCCGGTACAAGCGGAATATGACACAAGGTCAATTTTTAAAGCGTAATACAACTGGTTTGAATTCTGAGGTTTCTTTCTCCTACAGTGGTTGCCTCACGAAGACTAAAGACCCCGGTCTTGCCTAAAATTTACCTATACCTGGGATAGAAACCAGAGAAGAATTCAAACCTTTCTTCAGGGCATTAGTGTGAAGTTAAATACAAAAACCCTCGTTCAGGTTCTATACTCTAGTTACCGATTCCACTTTTGACAATGATAACCGTTTCGCTAAACGAGCGGCTAAATGTGAGACGTGTGCTAGAGCGTTGTCATGGAGAACAACTGAACCTTTTTGAATTGTCCAATTTTGAATGAAAGCGTTGCAATTGTTGATGCATTTTGTTATTTCCTGGCAATATTTCTTTGGCGTGATGGTTTCGCCAAGATTTAAGATGATATAATGGATAATTCCATATGCCCACAGAAATCATATCTTTTGATGTTGGGGAAGTGCGCTTCTCCTCGGTCTAGCCATTGATGTCTCAATGCGGTCAAGAATAGTTCTTGCTGTGCTAAAGAAGCGCAGGGAAGACTTCATAATGACGAATTTTGTTTGTTTTCAGCTCAGGTGGCACCCATTTGTCGAATGTTTTTGATTTTTCAGTTCGGTATAACTTTTAGATGATTAACCTTTAGTTCTACAACCTCTCGTAGTTTTGTGTAGGTCCACTTCAATAATGGTTCCCAACTGGTTGTCATCAACCGCAGAAGACTATTCGAAACCCTTCAAGACTCTCGTCTCTGTTACGAATCTTTTAAAATTAATATTGAGCTGTACATTCGTTGACGCCCTCCTCGCCAAATGATTGGTTGATATTACAAACAATTTCCAACACTTTACCTCCCATTTTGAACCCATAAAATAAAGAATTCTCTCGAATCTGTTTTTTTTTTTTCTAAATCTTTGACAACTTAAAACAAATAATAAACAATGAAAATAAAACCACTAACATATGGGTAGATTGGTTTGGTTTGGTGGGTTTTATGGCATATCAACCTTTGTAGGTTTTTTAATATCAAATACGGTTTTTATGTCAATAATCTGTTCTATTTAAAACAATTCAGTTTAGCATAAGTACACAGTTTAATTGTCAAAAACATTTCTATTTCAAACTATTCAAGCAGTTATATGTAACAATTCAGTTAAGTGTAAATACAGTTTTAATGTCGAAAAACTGTTCCATTTCAAATAATTCAGTTAAGCATAAGCACTCAGTTTAAATGTAAGTACGGTTTAATTGTCAAAAACATTTCTATTTCAAGCTATTCAGTTTACTCAAACAATTCATTTTAGCATAAGTATGCTGTTAGTTCTATTTAACCCATAGATAGGATCCTATCAGGTACTACCACTCCGGGCTATAGTGGACCTGGGAGCGATGCCAATGAAGGGGTACTCCGCATTTCTCAAAGCTCCACCATTGCTGGAACCTCACTATCAGATTGTTTAGTGTCATATCCAGGACACTCGTTAGGGGGGTCTTACCCCTCTGTAGAGGTACAGTCAGTGTATTCAACATCCCCAACCGACTGGGCAATACACAGATTTAAATGTCAAACAGTTTTATTTCAGATAATTCAGTTCAGGATAAGTACACAGTTTAGACGTCAAAAGAGTTCTATTTTGAGCAATTCAGTTCAGCACTAGTACGCAGATCCAATGTCAAAACAGTTCTTTTTTAAACAATTCAGTTTAGCATAAATACACAGTTTAAATGCAAAAATCAGTATAGTGAAAGAAGCACGGTTTAGTTCTATTTAACCTATAGATAGGACCCTTATCAGGTACTACCACTCCAGGCCAGAGTGGACCTGGGAGCGATGTCAATGAAGGGGTACTCCGCATTCCCCAAAGCTCCAGCACTGCTGGAACCTCACCATCAGATTGTTTGGTGTCATATCCAGGACACTCGTTAGGAGCGGGGGTCTTACCCCTCTGCAGAAGTGCAGTCAGTGTATTCTACAGCCCCAGCTGACTGGGCAAGATATGGGTAGAGCAAAATTCTTTAAACTGGTGTATCATATGAACTTTGAAAGAAAAAAAAGTGTCTTTATTTATTTCAAGAATGAAAAATAAGATTTAAACACTTGAAGAGGAGCGTGATCTTACTTAAAACGGTACTCTTCCACCCAACTCATCAAGAAATGAAAAATATAAAAAGAAAAAAGAAACCAGCAAACTAACACCAAAGCAATAAACCTCAGTATTTGGTATAGTGTTACTAAATAATAGTGCTAGCATTTAAAGCTAACCTACTAAATTATTTGAATTTATCAGGAAAAAATTTTCTTTTAAACAAAAAGAATAAAAATTAAGAAACTGGTATCTGAAAAAAAAATTCCCCATAATCATTTATTCCAAAATACGTATAAAAGTTTAAATAATAAAAACCACAATTATTTTCACAAAAACATTACAGATGTATATATACATGTCTGTATTTATATAATCCCTCCTCCACAAGTAGGATGGAATGAGAAGTCAGTTTTTAAGCGGAATACAACTGGTTTTAATTTAGTGTTTTCCTTTTCTAAGACTGGTTGTCTAACCTAGACAAAAGAATCCAATCGGCCCTATTATTGATCCATAGTTTGGAGCGGAAAAATGTCCTTTCCTAAGGACATTAGCGTGAAGTGAACCGCAAAGAAACTGGTTCAGGATTTACAGCTGGGTCATTGATTCTATTTCCTTTGACGATGACCGTTATAATATGTGTATGAGAAAGTTTTACTGTTATATACTATAATTGTATTTGACCACTGAAATTTTTTGTTTTTTTTTTATTATTCATTTTCTCAAAAACCTTTTTTTATACACAATTATTTATCTACACGTCTTTCCATTTTACCATATTTTCTTTCTTTTGTTTTGTTTCTTTGTTTTTATTTTCATTTCAAGTCCTTCTACCTTTCCAAAATAGTTACACCACTTTCAGTTAAAGTGTTAGATAAAAAAAAGAGGAAAATAAAACGATACAGAGACGGTAAAGTTCTTTACCAGACGACGAAAGGAAATTAAAAAAATAAAGATGTCTCACGCTACTATGATTTAAACGCCGACTTTTCAGAGAAAATAAATCTCTTTTTGCCATGAATATATATATTTTTTTAAAAAGTCTTTTTTTTTTCTGATGGAAAACGTCATAGAACAATAGATGACCGATAAATTTTTTTCCGTTTAAGGAGGCAACAAACAATGTTGGCCACCAACCAAGATGTAGGGTTTACATTTCTAAGATATAATAAAACAATAGATCAAATTGTGAAATTATCAGTGAATGAGGAGATGAATGCAACGAGATTGTAATGAATTTAACAAATGCTTTAAGGGAACGGATAAACGAAAATGTTGACCTGCATTTGCAGAATCTACAATCTATGTTGTAAAAAAGAATACAAAATAGTATTTTTCACTAGGGATCGTCACTTTAAAAGTCGACTCTCATTCTCAAGGGAGTATTATCTGTGTATGTGACTAATCAGAATGAAAGTTATATATATATATATATATACTCTGATAATGTAGCTATGTGGTTTGCTATATTTATTAAGAAAGAGTGCTCAATATCGACGATAGAGTATATGAATATTTAAGTTTAGTGTAGATACAGTGTCAATGACGTTTAGTGACAGTCAGACTTTTGCTTATGAGATCATCGAATATAAACTCTTGGTAATGATCCCATTGGTGAGAAACTGACCGTCACCATGCGCCGTTGACTCAGTTTCTACACTATTCAAGCTGAAATCTCTCTCTCTCTCTCTCTCTCTCTCTCTCTCTCTCTTTCTTTCTCTTATATATATATGTGTGTGTGTGTGTGTGTGTGTGCGTGTGTGTAGTTTTTATAAAGGACAAAACCCTAAAGATAAAAGGATAGAATTTACGCGAATTGAATTTTTAAATTGCAATATATGTCACGTGGCAACGCTGCTCTCAGAGAGAAAATTCTTTAGCTGTTGAAATGATTGCGCCATTCACTAGTCTCATTTAAGCATCTATACCTTTTTCTTTTGTCACCTCTTTCATTTTCAAAGGACAAACGCGTTTTGAATATAAGTCTTCCAGATGTGAGACTGACGAATTTTATGTGAAATTTCCTCAGTCAACATTTTTGCGTTTCGTTGATAAATCTCCTGAGACTGGCAATGTTTAGGATAAAAAGAAGTCAAGCTGGTTATCTCTGATAACTGTAAAAGCTGCTGACAATATCTCTTGAGTATTTCACTTGCTTATACGCATCTCCACCCGCCCGCAAAAATCCGACTTTTTAGAAAGCTAACTTGGGTTTTCTATAACTACCTTTTCAGAGCTATAAAGATATTCAGAATGATTAAATCAAAATTGTCAAACAAGGGTTGCATAATTTTTTAAATACCTTCTATCATATTTACCAACCTTTCCGCTCGGGCAGGATATGACATAAGGTCAATTTTTAAGCGGAGTTTAACAGGCTTGAATTCAGAGTTTTTCTTCTCCTAGACTAGTTGCTTCACCAAGGCTGAAGAACCTAGTCTCTCCTACTATTTACCCATAGCTAGAGGGAGAATAATTGGATTCATACCTTTCCATAGTGCTATTTGAAATGCTATCAGTCTCGTCCAGGATTTGAACTTGTGTCGCCGTGTCCATTTCCTACGACGATAACCATTACACCGTGAGCACTTCTTTGAAATACCTTCTATATGTATATTTATTTTGAGATTATATAAATATATATATCAAAATAAATAGGTCCGCAAATGAATTTGAATATTGCCCTTTAGGTTTTATTTTGTATAACTATGCTCTACATGCGTTTCAGACTTTATCATGGTCTTCAGGAGGTTAAAAATGGTTAGGGTAGTTTTGGATGAGGTGAGGACACGGGAATTTGCGTGGGCGTCCAATATGTTATATAACTTGGAAGATCTCGACCCGACGGCAGAAGGAAGAAAAACGAGGTTCACTTAAGATACTCCGGCCCGTGTGTGCTGCTAAGCCGTCTTCGACCCTATCTTACTCTACCCATACGTACATTTTGAGTAATAAAAGCCAAAGAAAATAAGCAGATTTTATTTTTATACATCAGTGTTGTCATCTTTCTCTGCTATACAACATATTTATTTGTATGTGAATGAGTAAGTTATACTCTTTTGTTATAGTGTCTCCAGAATATATGTGTGTTTGTACGGGGTGTGTTTAAAAAAGGATCAACGTTTTAAAGCAGCATTCCAATGAGACATCTTAGCATGCTGGTAACTTAAATGTTATGGGGCACTGGTCTTAGAATTTCACATAAGAAATTGCTTTATTCCACATTGGTTAGTGTTGAAATTACATACGGTATTATTATGCAGTAGAAAAACGAAGAAACTTTGGGTCAAATTCTCTTTAAAATTAGAAAAAAAAATGTTTCTAATGTTGCGATTAACCTAAGTGGAAGTTTGTTTGAATCATGCCCAAAGACTTGTGGGGCTGTAGAATACACCATCTTCATCTCTGCAGAAGAGTAAGACTCGCCTCACCTCAACGAGTGTTCTGGATATGACACTAAACAATCTGATGGTGAGGTTCGAGTGATGCTGGAGCTTTGGGGAATGCGGAGTACCACTTCATTGCCATCGTTCCCAGGTCCACTCTGGGCCGGATGGTAGCACCTGATAAGGCTCTATCTATGGATCCAATAGAACTAAACTGCGTTATCATGCCAAACTGAATTCCTTGAAATAGGACTGTTTTGATATTTAACCTGTTTACTTATGCTAAACTGATTTGTTTGAATTAGAACTGTTTAACAAAACTGAATTACTTGAAATAGAAATGTTTTAGACAATTAAACTGTGTACTTACATTTAAACTGTGTGCTTATGCTAATCGGTATTGTTTGAAATGAAACTGTTTTTGTATGTTAAACTGAATTGTTTGAAATAGAACTGATTATTTGTATAAAAATGGA
Organism: Sepioteuthis lessoniana; assembly: GCA_963585895.1. Classification (NCBI taxonomy): domain Eukaryota; kingdom Metazoa; phylum Mollusca; class Cephalopoda; order Myopsida; family Loliginidae; genus Sepioteuthis; species Sepioteuthis lessoniana. The sequence continues at coordinate 160,640 of CAUZXS010002957.1, read as the reverse complement.
TTTGGCATTAAATAACCTACAAAGGTTGATATGCCATAAAACCCAAGCAACAACAACAATAATAACCAAAACATTTTGGTGGTAGATGTAATCTGTCCCTAGAGGAAAAAATACAAATAATGATATACCCAGACCCTGAAAAATTATTAAATCAGCAATGTGAATTAATAGCTAGATGTAGATATAAATTTAATCTATAGACAAATTATCATAGATAATGCTAAAATAAAAAAAACATAGGATTAAATTGAGATTTAAGGTGAAATGAATAAAAATAAAATAAAATAAAATAAGATGAGAAGAAACCATGTGATGTGTACGTACCCTTCAATGGTAGGGTAACTGAATTAAGAGGCTCGAAAATAAAATTTGAAATTAAAAATTTTAATTTTAAATTTTGAATTTAATTTAATATAAGTATTACTGTATCTTTACGTAAGGTTATTAAAGAAAGTTGTACTTTCCTAAATTAGTATTTAATCTGGAGTTTTAAGTTGAAATGTATTCAGATTTTAAAAAATGAAAAAATAAAAAAATTGATTTACCATAATTCCAACCGGCAATAAAAAAAACAAAAACGGAAGTGGGCTAAATGAGGGAAAAACTCTTCAACCCTCTTCTACCCCCTCCCACCCTTCTTTCCTGTGTCTATTCTGAATTATTCTATCCATCAGATCTGTAGAAGTCCTGTTATTTTTGGTGTTTTTGATTTATATCAAAACCCATAACAGGATGGAAATAAATTTATAATCCTTATGTGACCGGTTTTTATTTTTTCTTAAAGAAATATATATATATATGTGTGTGTGTGTGTGTGTGTGTGTGTGTGTGTATGTGAATGTTCACTTTGCAATAGAATAATAATTACTGTTTGCATCAAACATTTTCTTAATCAACCTGTATGTCGATACAACGGAGATAACCATGAAATAGTAATTAGAATTGTTCACTTTTTACTGAACAGAAGCACCAATATCAACATGATCGACGGTTACTACGAGAACCCAATGGGTTTACAAGAAGTTTCATATAGATATATATTCTAGCGGACTACTACTTTTGATAGAAGTGAGCCATCCTTAACGGCTTTGTAAGTATGTTGTATGGGGTTGATTCGATGATGAAGTGTGGGTCTGAAGAGGAGGAGAAAGAAGATGAAGAATTGTTATTGTCATTCGACGCTGAAATTGCGTACTCAGCCCATTCTTCAAATGTCTTTCGGTAAAGAATTGTAGACTCGAAAACTTCGTTTCCCAGGAATAAGTTATGAGTATCGGTTCTTTCAACCCCTTTTTTACAACCTGGTTAGGGGAAACGGGGACGCCTGTGAGACTAACTTCGCGTTTTGTTTATGAAGAATTTCCGCCCTTATTTTTCTTTTAGCTTCACGCTTATTCAGTGTCACTATTTTCTTCCCTTATTTTTTCTAGCAGTTTCTTTTATCATTGTGTATTTTGATTCATTTTTATTTCTCTTCATTTTTCTACCTTTTTTTTATTGCTTTCTTGATCATCATCATCATCATCATCACTTCTTTTTCCTTGCTCTCCTCTGTTTTGTTGCTTTTTTTTCTTTCTTTTTTTTAAAGCTCCGAACGTTATCATTTTTCTATTTTTTTTCTCTCATCGTTATTTTCATTCCGCTTTTATATTTGTATTCTTCATTCTCTTCGCCGCCTTCTTCATTAATAATTTCAGTCCAGTCAGCTGAGGCTGTAGAATACGCCGATTGCATCCTTGCAGAGGGGCAAGACACCACACCAATAAGTGACCTGTATATGTCACTAAACCATTGGATGGTGAGGCTTCAGTTTTGAAGCATTGGGGAATGTGAAGTACCCTTCATTGCCATTAATCTTTGGTCCACTCTGATGCAGATTGGTAGTACCAATTAGTGTCGCATCTACGGGTCAAATAGAACTGTTTAATCATTTACTATACTTGAAACTATTTCATTGTGCGCAAACAAATGATTAATATTAAATTGATTTTATAAAATTGATTTTTAATATTAAATTGATTTCTTGGGGTTATAAAGTAAGTAAAGTTGGCGACTGTAGTCGTGAGCAACCAGAAGGCTCCCTTTATAATAGCTACCACACCAAGGTGTAGGGGAGGGTGCTACTCCTTTCCCTGGATTGCTCCACTTTACTCTTGATACATACCTTATATGGCTGAGTGTTGAGCAAGGAGGTATCAAGTACCATTTTTAAAGTCTTTGGTATGACGCGACCTGGGATTGAACCCAGGTCTCCCAGATCATTGGCGAACTCTCTACCCTCTATGTTTTTAAAAAGTCTGTGTTAGATTTCAATATTTGAAACCATTTAACTATGTGCAAACAAATGAGTTTTGGTTCGTTTAAAAATAATATTACCTACAAACTATTGAATATATATATGTGTGTGTGTATGTATGTATAAATTGGATTTGGCATTAAATAACCCACATTGGTTAATATGCCATAAAACACAACCAAACCAAACAATCCAGTGTAATTTCATACATTCACACTAGATGTCTGGTGGTTATGGTAGCAAGTCTCTTCACATCTTTTCCAATATCTGTGCATACCCCAGGACTGACATGTATTGACCAACCCCTCCGCACGGACAGGATGGTACATGAGGTCAATTTTTGAAGCAGACTTTAACAAGTTTGAATTCAGAGTTTTCCTTCTCTTAGTCTGGTTGTCAAGCCAAGGATAAAGAACCTAAACTGCCTATCTATTTACTCATAGTTTGACTATTTACCCTGGACTGAGCTAGAACTTATCGACTTTTCTACGATGGGGATATACTTTTTGTACACAGTCGGTGGGACTCAGAATATACAAACTCTATCACCTGCAAAGGAGTAAGACCCCTCTGCCCTCAAAAAGAAGTGTCCTGGGTACTGACACTAAACTGCATCTAATGACGAGGCTGCAGTTCTGGATATTTGGGGAGTGCGGTGTACTTATTTGCCCATCACTTCCTCAATGGGCAAGATGTGACACAAAGTAAAACTTTAAGTAGGGTAAAGCTGGTTTGAATTCCGAGTTTTCATTCTTTTAAATAAGGCTAAAGAACTCGGTCTTTTCTTCTATTTTACCCTTATCTGGTAATGTGGAGTATCCCTTCATTGACATTACTCTGACACGGATTTGTTATATATGCTTAGGCCCCCAACTATGTTGGCCCAATCGGCTTGGGCTGTAGAATACAGTAACCACCTCTATCGGCTGTCCTCGACACAAAACAATCTGATCGTGAGGCTCCAGTTATGCTTGAGCGTTGGGGAATGTGAAGTACCCCTTCATTGTCATCGATCACTGGTCCATTCTAGCCCGGAGTGGTAGCACCTGATAGGGTTGTATCTATGAGTCATCATTTAACTGAGTGATTGAATTATTAGTGATACATAACAATACTTGGAACGATTTAACTGTATGCAAACAAATGAGAAATGTTGAATTGAAAGATTAATGTAAAATAGCAATAATTGTAAACACTTCACTGTGTGCAAACAAATGATTAATATTGAATAGAATTATGAGTGTTAGGAATAATTGAAACTATTTAACTATGTACGAATAATATCAATACTAGTGTATAAACAAATTAGTTCTAACTAGTTTAAAAATCAAATTACCGACTGACTAATCTCTAACATATCATATCATCATCATCATCATCATATCGTGCTGGCAGCACGGATATCCCTGACCCTCTCTCGCCACTCCTCCCTATCGTTCATCGCCCTAGGCAGGTCTTCAGGACAACAACCTGTATCCTCTCATAGCTGCTGAATGTACGTTCGTGCTGGTCGTCCTGCTTTTGCGCGGCCATGTGTGGGGATCCATAAGACTACATCTCTTATGAGTTCATCTCTGCTTCTCCAGCAATGTCCTGCATGTCTGGTTCGCCTAACTTGAATAGTTTTCGTGATAGGGGGCAGGTGGCCGTACAGTTGGTGTCTTGTGGGGTGTTGCTGCCAGGACTTGTTCAGGATTGCACGCAGCGGCACATATCATATATATCTATTTAAATGTGTGAAAACAAATGACTGATGTTAAATTGTGACTACTATATAGCAATACTTAAAACTATTTTACAGTGTACCAAAAAAATGAGCTCAGGCTCGTTTAAAGATGTTATCAACAAAATGTGTTTATACATTATATATATTTAATATGTATATATTAAGAGGATTTGGCATTAAATAACCTAAACGGGTTGATATGCCATAAAACTCAACCAAAACAAATCATATATATTTTATAGATATGTATAAAGAGGATTTGGCAAGAAGAACGAATACATCTGTGGAAACAGCATTTCAAGAATCTGCTTGGAAAACCTCCGAAAGTTATGGATGAAGCTATCGCAAAAATTATAAGTAATCAATTAGACATAAACTAGAACAGTATACGCAAGAAGAACTCGACTTTGTACTAAGAAAAATAAAAAATAGGAAAGCAGCAGGTCTTAATGGAATACTCCCAGAAGTATAGAAAATAAAGAAATTTGCGACATGCAGCTCCGATACTGCAACGCCGTATATAACCAGAACATAACAGACGAACAGACAAAGGGCTGCATCCTCCCTTTACCCCAAGTAGGGTGACCTTGGAATAGCCAAAAACTATCGAGGTATAACCCTTACTCCCAATGCGGCCAAGATTTACAATGGTCTGCTACTCAACCGCATTGAACCTGAAATTGAGAAAATTCTTCGAAAGAACCAAAATGGCTTTCGGAGAAATCGATCCACGACATCACAAATTTTGACTAACCGTCTAAGGTGTCCGTGCAAAAAACCTCGAGGTGACACTATTATTGGTAGACTTCTCCAAAGCATTTGACTCTATTCACAGAGGAAAGATGGAGCAAATACTTTTGGCCTACGGTCACCCCAAAGAAACCGTCTCAGCCATAATGATGTTATATAAAAACACGTAAGTAAAAGTCCGTCACCGGATGGAGACACAGACTTCTTTTACATTGTCACAGGTGTGCTGCAAAGGGACACATTAGCCCCATACCTGTTCATTATCTGCCTGGAAAACGTGTTTCAACCGTCGATAAATTTAATGAAATAAAATGGCTTTACTTTGGCAAAGGCAAGAAGCAGATGAAACCTTGCACGAACGATTACGGACGCGGACTACTGATGACATAGCGCTTCTGGCAAAAACACCAGTCCAGGCCGAATCCCTCCAATATAGTTTGTAACTAGCACAGGTGGCATAGGCCTCCGTGTCAACGCAGATAAAATAAGGTTCATGTACTTTAATCAAAGAGGCGACATTTCCACTCTAAATGGAAGATCTCTGAAACTTGAGGACAAGTTCACCTACCTCTGAAGCAGCGTCTCATCTTCCGAAAAAAACATCAACACGCGACTAGCGAAGGCATGGACAGCCATCGATAGACAGTTGGCCATATAGAAGTCAAACCTATCAGATGAAATAAAACGCAGTTTTTTCCAAGCAACGGTCGTGTCAATACTATTGTATGGATGCACCACATATACGCTGACTAAAAGTATGGAGAGAAAGCTTGACGGCAATTACTCAAGAATGCTGCGAGCTGTATTGAATAAGTCCTAGAAGTAGCATTCCACAGAGCAGCAGCTGTGTGGAAACCTACCACCCCTGTCGAAAACCATCCAAACAAGACGAGCAAGACATGCGGGATACTGCTGGAGAAGTAAGGGCGAGCTCATAAGGGATGTACTCTTGTGGACCCCTACACACGGACGAGCAAGGGTAGGGCAGCCAACTAGAACCTATCTTCAACAGCTCTGTTCTGATACGGGTTGTAGCATGGAAAACCTGCCGAGAGCGATGGACGATATGGACGAGTAGCGGGAGAGGGTCAAGGAAATCCGTGCTAGCGGCACGCTATGATGATGATGGTTGATATACCATAAAACTAAACAAAATCAAATTCTATATATTTAATATATATGTATGAACAGGATTTGGCATTAAACAATCCTGTAGGGTTGATATGACATAAAACTCGATCAATGAAAATCCAACATATTGAATATATATGTATAAAGAGGTTTTAGCATTAAGTAACCTTCAATGGTTGATATGCCATAAAATCAAACCCAGCAATGGGTTGAATAGATCTATTTAAAGAGTATTCGTATTCGATCGGGCCGAGTACATAAAACTTTTTTGAAACTACTCTACAAAAGATGTAAACATGAATGTACAAATAACGCGATTTCTTTACCTCAAGTCATAACAAGTCTAGACAGGTTGACGTGCCATTGGAATCAATCATATTCTTTTTGTTTGCGACAATAAAATCCAGTCTTCTTGCTTTCATGTTGATGATTGCTCCATCTTTATGCATTGTTCGCTATCCATTTCAGAAAATTAATATTCCTCAGAAGAAACTGCGTGCTGGTGTATGGATTTAGGTGAGTAAGAAATTAACAAATCCAGACTCAGCCTCTTGACATTCCCTCCTGGATCCAGCACCAAGGTATGGTTCAGGGCAGTTGGTGAAGGTTGGATTAAAGCGAATGTTCAAACCACGCTTCGATGCAAGGCATGCTCTTTTCGCGTTTCAGGGCGTGAGTATTGTTGATAGCCTTTGATACTACAAGAGGATTAATCCGGTCTTTAACAGGTCTTATTTTTCATCTTGAGTGCCTGGCCACCCTCATCATCTGGTAAGTCTAATGAAGGAGCCAGTTTAGACTTCGATTGTTTAACCATGTTGCACTGGGTTACACAGTACCAGGAATACTCTTTGAGTTACATGACATAAACATTATAATTTTACTCCTTGCATGTTTTTCACACCAGTTTTAACAGGTGGTTTTTCACGAAAGTCCAGGTGACAGCAAGTCTCCTGAGGTCTCCAGCACTCTAAGTCTCTGAGATGATCTTAACGGTGCTATGATTTGGATGGTCTTGATTCTTCCTCTGATCGCAAATGCCCCCAGTTTCTTTTTCCAGGCCTTTGGGGACCGTTCCAAGAGCACCAACTACAATTGGTATTACGGTCACCTTTATGTTCCACAGGGTTTTTAGCTCTCTAACAAACTCCAAATATTTGTCTATCCTTTCCCTGTTTTTCATTTTCACACTGCAATCCACTGAAATGGTAAAATCCTCTAGATGTCAAGTACTTTTTTATTTGTTAGTACCAGGTCTGGTTTTGTGGTCTGCTGAAATGGCAAATTCCACTAGATGACAAGTATGTTTCTTCTTGTTAATACCAGGTCATTTTTTATGGGACTGTGATCTGTTCGTATCACAAAGTCCCTGATAATTTTTTGCATCCCATTTTCTTAGACAAATTCTGGTTTGTGCGTATACCATTTATCAGCATGATTAAATTTTAATCTCTTGCACAACTCCTAGTGGATCACTTTCCCCACTCAGTCATTCCTAGTCTTTTATTCTTTTTGTGATAGTTTACTGCATTTGCTAATTATGTAATTAACCGTTTCATCTCTGTAACTACATAGTCTACACTACCTACCTTCGTCCTCAAGCTTTCGTGAGCATAACGTAAAAGAGGCAAGAAATAGGATACACTTAGAGTAGACTAACTCTCCATTACACAGGTTTGTTTTTACTATATGGGTGAGGAGAGTCTCCGTTGTGTAGTGGCTAACGTGCTAGATTTAGACATCTTTGTAAGCGAGCTTGAAATCCAGTCGTACCATTACGTTTCCTTTCGTACTAATAACCTTGAGAAAAGTATGAATACCATTTTCCCCCGCTCCGCCATCTATGGGTTAAATGGTAGCATTGCTGTTCATTGGTTTTAGCATAAAAGACCCGTAAAGGTTAATATGCTATTAAACAAAGAAACCAAACTAAATTACACGGATAAGCAATTAGCACACTAACTGTCCTAGAGAGGACTTAACTTACCTCTCCCGGGCACCACTTTGCATTCTATCACACTTTTGCCGAAGACCTCCAGCAGATTTTGATTTGTAAAAAAAAACTTCTTTATTTTTAGAGATACAAACGGATCACCCACTCCAGACCAGAAGACCAGATCTAGTTTTAAATAGCAATGAAATAACTTTATCGAGTGAATTTTGCCGTTCCAGCAGATCACAAACAAAAAATAAAGGTAAGGGAAAAACCTGAACCTCGCCTGGGAGATAAAAGTTCTAGAACACGCAAGAGACAATCGCAGTTGGAGCCATTGGAACAGACCTAAAAAAAACTTGGAGAAGAGACTGGAATTGTAAATATGAGGGAGAATCAGGACTATCCTAAACAAGGCACTGGTAAAATCAGCTAGGATACTTAGAAAAGCCCTGGAAATCTGAAGAAATTTGCTGTCATTTAAACTACAGTGAAAACGACAAGTTAAAACTTGTATGAAAACTTGCAATAATAATGATAATAATAATAATTTTGATACATACAGACCTATTATATTTGTACAGACAAGAATTTCTCCTAAAAATACAATATAAAATTCATTGGAATTTCCAAATGAAAACGTATCACCCTGTCTAGGTCAGTCTAGGAAAACTTTTCAACTTGTAAACTTTGCTATTTGAGCCAATCACAAAGCAAAATTGAAGGAAAACGAAAAGCTTGATAAATGTATAAAACTTGCCCGATAACTAAAATATAAAACTTGTGGATGACAGCCCCATCAATCATTATCGGAGCACTTGTAACAATCCAGAAGAAACTGAAAAAAAAGACCAAGAAGATTGGAGATCCAGGGAAGGGTTGAAACCATCCAGATCTCAGTACATTTCAGATCGGCTAATATATATATATATGTACATATATATATATATGTATATATACCTATCCCCTCCACACGAGCAGGATATGAACCAAAGTCAATTTTTAAGCAGAGTTTAACAGGTTTGACCACAGAGTTTGGCTTCTCCTGGACCAGTTACCATACCAAGGTTAAAAAGCTAGTCTGTTCGACTGTTTACCCATAGCTAAAAGGAGAATTATTGGATTCATATCTTTTCCAATTGTATTAGCGCTATGTCAAATGGATCGGGTAAAATTTAAGAAAATGTCTATTAAGTGCTGATGATAATAATTATAATTTGTCATCTTGTGAATTTTGCTGTTCCATTGGATCTCAGAGTGAAAATGAAAGAAAACGAAAAGATTGACAAATAATTGGAACTTGCCAGAAACCTGAAAAAACTGTGGAACAAGAAGATGACGGTGGCACCAATTGTAGGTGGCGCGCTTAAAACGCTCTCTATTGGCCAGGGAAGAAAACTAGAGAAATAGGAAATCCGAATAAAAATCGAGACCATCCAGACCACATCATTGTTAAGATCGGTTTGAATACTCAGAAGATTGTGGGAGACTTGAAGAGACTTTGTGTCACTCAGACCACAAGCTTAAACTCGTGAAAAAAATTGTAAGGGGTAAAATAAATAATCTTTGAGAATTTGACATTTACAGGATTACCTATGCTAGGTTGACTGGGTGGATTTTATAGTACATCAACCCTCGTAGATAATTTTTATGTTAATTCCTGTTCACACACACACATATATATATATATATATATATATATATATATATATATACTAAATATGATTTATAAACAAATAGTTTGTAAGTAATATTTTAAACAAGTCAGAGCTCATTTGTTTGCACACAGTTTAATGGTTTCAAGTATTCCTATATAGCCCTAATAGTTTTATTTGCACGGCAGTTAGATGGTATCAATTATTGCTATATAATACTAAATACTGGATGTGCCTGTTGTGTAATAGTAATCGTCGATGGAAATGGACACGGCGACACGAGTTCAACACCTGGACGAGGTTGATTCCATTTCACATAACACTAATACTCTAGGGAATCGAGTTATTCTCCCTCCAGCTATGGATAAATAGTAGGAGAGACTGTGTACTTTAACCTTGGACAAGCAGCCAGTGTATGAGAAAGAAAACTCTGAATTCCAACCTATTAAATCCCGCCTACAAAAATTGACCTTGTGCCACAACCTACTTGTGCTAAGGGGTTGGTAAATATATACATATAACACTAAAAATTCAATTTAACATTAATTTGTTAGTACACCGTTAAATGGTTAAATAGTTAAATGGGACCCTAACATGTTCTACCACTCTGTGTTAGAGTAGACCTGGGAGTAATGGTAGTGAAGAGGTACTCAACATTCCACTAACGTCCTGGACTGGTGCCTCACCATCAGATGGTTCAGCGTCATATCTAGGACACTCGTTGCAATCCCAACACGCTAAACCAGAGAACCACCATATAGTCACTATGTATGAGTAGAAAATTTGCCAGATAGTTGATGTCGAATTCGATATGATTGAAAGAAAATGGAAAGATCAAGAAATAGATCTTTTGCGAAGGAACTGAAAAAGGCACCATTCATTATTAGTACATTGGAGACAATTCTGAAGAGCATTGCAATGAGATTTTAAGAACATGGAATCTCTCGAAGAAATAAAACCATCCAGAGGATAGCATTACAAACACCAGTAAGACCCAATGGTGTGGTTATGCTTCTTGTATCTATTGTATTTTACGAAGAAATTGAAGGCATTAATTCCGAGGTACTTCTTGTAATTAAATAGTTTTGAGAAACGCTAAATACTAGGTTGATGTACTGACGGATCAGCCGGTTCAAATTTTCTGACCGTTTGGGTAGCCCTTCGGTTATTAATCGTGGGTATCAATGAATCATAGAGTAGTACTGAGTTGTTAAGATTTGCTTATTTTGACCAGGTCTATTTAGCAAATTCGTAATTACAAACAGTAGCAACTAGAGATCGGAAATAGGACATAGATATACAACTGACTCTGACGGAAAAAAACGTATGTGTACCGATTAATTTTAATACTGACAAGCAGAGAAAAAAAGAAAAATTAGAAAGGTATCACTCCCTAAAACACGTTAAAGCTTGTCAGACAAAATATATAAATAATAAACGAGTGAGCGTGTATAGAACAAGACACTAATGAATATGGCCAATGCGCAAGTCGAAACTCATTAGCCAAACTAGTTATGGAGCTCAGTAATTATCTATAAAAGATTTAAAATTTACAGCAGTTTCACATATACAGTTTAGTGCATGCGCATACACTCATCGGATTATAGTTAGTGATTTGTCTGACAGTATATATTGAAAGCAGACGCCAAAGACGTAAGAACTTATGAGAAATAGAAGTTAAGCTGCGGTATCGAAAAGCAGCTGTTCTCTTATGTCGACACCCAGAAAATGTTTTACAGCTAAATTAACCCTTTTTTTTAAAGGTCTGTTTTATGAAGCAATAAAACGACGATTACAATTATAAAGACTTACTAATACCCAATGGACGATTTAAAAATGATGTTCGCACAAACGAAGACCTCACAAAATTTTAAGTATATTGCTCTAATTGCTAGGATACGCAGCTGTTATGTCTATATATAAGTGATGGACTCTCCTGCCAATCTCGACGTATGAGGGCAAAACAGTTCAATTTAAGAAGCGAACGATTGGACAACCTACTCAAATGATTATAGTGGGAAAGTTTTGAATAGTACTAGCCACACTATTTAGATGAATTAATGAAAGAAGAATGGTGCACCAGTGTGCCACAAATTCTCCCAAACAACACCCCAAAGGTTTTGAATTTTTTCTTCTCCTTGAGTGGTCGCCGCACCAAATATTAAGTGCCTAGGCTTCCTTACTATTTAAAGATAGTTGGAGAGAGAAGAAAAGAATTCATATCTTTTCCAAAGGCCAAGGCATTAGAAGTGAAACGGAAAAAGCTTTGTCTAAAACTTAGATTCGGCTGGTCAGGTCTATTTCTTTACGGCAACAACCTTTTTCCAACAAGCGCTTTCGGTTTTACATTGAACCTTCAGGAGTTATTTAAACATGTGATGTATCTTCTAAATTATATTGAATTTAATTTTTTTCGTTTCATCAAAAATAAATTAATTAATTAAATTAAAATATATTAAATTAAAAATTTGATTTAATACAATTCAGAAGATACATCATTTATTTAAATACCCGGATGAAGGTTTAATATAAATCCGAAACATTTAACGTTGGCAAATAATTCATCTACAAATAAAATCATCCTATGAATACCTTTTTCGTTTTTTTTCTTTTTACATATTTGCTTGTGTATATATATGCATATATATGTTTCATTAAATAATAAAGACAAATTTTGTCTGCATAATTTATTCAATATCCTTTCAAGTTTCCTAATAAGTGTCTTAGTTTCAGGTTGGAATTGGTAGATGAATTTCCCAAAATTGTCCCGAGCGCTTTCGGACCCTTCATAGGCCATCATCAGGGGTTGCTTGAAACATGCCTAAATGAACGACTACTGACTAACAACACACACACACACACACACACACACACACACACACACACACACACATATATATATATATATATATATATACCCTGGCATGACAGCAAACTGCATATCTTTTTCGCCATTACTCCTGATGCACTCTGAACCAAAGTGATAGTACCTGTTAGGGCCATATCAATGGTTTAAATAGATCTGTTGAGAAATTCTGAGTATTCATATTTACCAACCCCTCCGCTCGGGCAGGATATGACACAAGGTCAATTTTTAAGCGGAGTTTAACATGTTTGAATTCAGAGTTTTCCTTCTCCTATACTAGTTGCCTCACCAAGGCTCTAGAACCTAGTCTGCCCTACTATTTTACCCATAGCTGGAGGGAGAACAATTGGATTCATACCTTTCCCAAGGGTATTAGTGCTATGTGAAATGCAATTAGCCAGAGTATTTGATAGAAATACATGTAACCATATAACTGTAAAAACATTATTAGTAATTTAATATTACTACTTGAAACCATGTAATGTTTTGCTAATTACTAGAATACGCTGACTACATCTCTAAAGAGGGGTAAAACACCCCGGCCAACGAGTGTCTTAGATATGACACTAAACCATCTGATGATGGGGTTCCAGTCTTGGAGTAATGAGGAATGTGGAGTACCTCTTCATTGCCATTACTCCCTGCTCCACTCTGACCTGGTTGATTTGGTTGTTTGGGTTTTATGACATATCAACCCTTGTTAGTTATTTAATGCTAAATCCTTTATATATATATATATATATATATATATATATATATATATATATATATATATAACTTGAAAACGCATAGTTTGTTGATAACGTTTTTAAACGAGCCAGACCTCATTTGTTTATAAACAGATAAAAAGTTTCAAATATTCCTACCAAACTCTAATAATTCTGTTCAATATTAGTCATTTGTTTGCACACAGAAAAGTGGTTTAAAGTGTTACTATTTAACCTTAATTATTCCATTGAACACAATTCATTCTATTCTACACTGTCAAATGGTTCTGAGTATTGCTATGTAATAGCAATGATTACATTTTTGCATAAAATTAAACGGTTTCAAGCATTCTTATCTAACAGGAATAATTCTGTTTAGTTTTATTCACTTGTTTTCACACACTTAAATGGCTTCTAACACTAATAGTTTTATTTACACGCACTTAAATGGGTTCAAGTATTTTTATCAAACCTTAATAGTTTTATTTGCGCGCAGCTAAATGGTTTCAAATACTTTTATCTAACACTAATAGTTTTATTTGCGCGCAGCTAAATGGTTTCAAACACTTTTATCTAACACTAATAGTTTTATTTGCGCACAGCTAAATGGTTTCAAGTACTTTTATCTAACACTAATAATTTTATTTGTACGCAGCTAAATGGTTTCAAGTATTGCTATTTAACAGTCATTTTTTTACATAGTTAAATGGAAAAACAGTTCTATTTGACCCATAAGTTTTAAGTAACTCATGAAAATAATCATTTGCAAACAATTATAGCTTCAATAAACTATTCATTGTACAAATAATTTATGCACAGTTATATGGTTTCAAGTAACAATTCTTAACACAGATGGAGAAGTCCCTGTGGCGTAATTGTTAACGTGCTGGACTGCAACATCGTAGTAAGCAAGTTCGAACTCCAATCGTGCTATTACGTTCACTTTAGGACTAATGCCCTTGGGCAAAAGTATAAACCACCTCATCTTCTTTGTGCCACTAATGTTATTTTCCAAGGATAATTTTAGCATTAAATAATCCACCAAACTTGATATGCCATTAAAGAAACCAAATTTGAACACGGTTATATAGTTTCAAGTATTCCTATTAAATAGTTATAATTTTCAAATTGATCTATTTAATCAATATGGAGGATCTTAACACCACGCCCAGTCAGAGGGAATAATGGAAATGAAGAGGTGACTTCACCTTCTCCAGAGCCCTTAGAATTGAAAACTCAATTCCGGATGTTGTTTAATGTAATAAGAACGACACGAATCGAACATGTAACACTAAAACCACAAAACACTAAAAGTCTATCTTGATAACAATCATTCTACTGCAAAAACACCTGATTATCCAATAGCACACACACACACACATGCACACACACACACGCACACACACACACACACACATATATATATATATATATATATATACATTTGTGTGTCTGTGTGTGTTCGTCCAGCGACATTAATAATGGCTCTTGGCTAAGCCGACGTTGAGCAAATTAATTAAATTATCTCTAATCAAGAGCGCCTCGGATTTTCTTCTTTTGCCGGCATGTTGTAAGAATGCCAAGTAAAACACAGCCTCGTCAAGTAAATATTTGTTTTATTCACAAATTACTAATCATGTTAATAGAAATCGACAATTTATCTGAGAGTTTTTTGCTATGAATTTTTTCAATTATTATGTCTTATATTCAGTGTAATTTCAACGTGTGCAGCTTATATATACATAAATAATTAAAATCTTATCGTCTTATAGTCGTCTCGTTACTATAGGTTTCATGTACCTTTAGCAGGATAGATTATCTTCTATTCTATTGTTTATGAATAGTAATAAACGATAGGAAAAAAAAGTGAAATTTTGATTACTTTCTGTACTGCTCTGTTGGGCAATATTTCAGCACGTTTTGATTTATCAAATGTTTTTAAACGATTGCTTATCCTCATCTATTTTGATATATATATATATATATATATATATATATATATATATATATATATATATATATATATATATATATATTCTTTTTGTTGGTCCAATGAGAGATGATACCTAGTGATGTTGAATTACCGATAGATATTTAATAAAATACAAAAATAAGGAGAAAATACTATATATATTTTTGTATTTTATTAAACAACCATCAGTGATTCAACGCCACTAAATATCATCCTTCCTAGTCCTGATGATGGTTCATTGTAACCGAAACGTTATAGCATCGACTGACTTTCTTTCACATTAAGTTCTTCTTCTTGGATTACCTTATCAATTTTTATCTATACTGTCGGATTTACTTCCATTATTTACTTTCATTATATATATATATATATATATATATATATATATATATATATATATATATATACTAAACAGTTTACACACTGTGGGTATTATTGGGTTATTAAAGTCTATTCATTTCCTTTGGAACTACCATTATATATATATATATATATATATATATATATATATATGTGTGTGTGTGTGTGTGTGTGTGTGTGTGTGTGTGTGTGTGTGTGTGTGTGTGTGTGTGGATGATACATTAAGCTATGGAGAACAGATTAGAAGAAAACATGAAAAAAGAAATGTTTCTTTATGTATTGCAAGCTTCATCGACGAGGAATTCAGTGTCTGATAATCTTGGGCCTCTAAGAGGAAATACAGTCATAAGAAGATCCTTGTGCCACAGGGTATAGACATGCTTTACTTGACAAGTTATCACAAATAAAAAATATAAATCGTAAGATAGACATACTTAAGATAAACAGTCACGTTTGATGCATAATGAGGTTGCATTGCAAGTAATTCGAGTTTTACAGTTCATATTTTTCATTTGTTCTACCCTTCGAATCTGAGAAGCTAGTTGTTGCTCACATAACAGACTTCGTTGATTTTACGTCCCAACGGAATTTAGTAGAATCATATATTGATTCTACAATAAAGGAATTCTTTTCTGTTCACGTATGCTGCTAAAAGAGTTTCAGTGACATAGATTTATTCTATATTTTTCACAAAGATATACCAAAATTGCACAATCCTACCTCTTACGATTAAGTTATTTACTAAGCTTTGCTAAGTCGAGCACACAAACCTTCGGTTGCTGTTACTAAGTGGTCACTGATTTAATGACTGAACAGGCTAATCGCTGCTTAACTTCGGTGATTTAGTGGGAATGCTTGAAGCATGACTTGACTCTAAGCCATTATTACGACTGAGTTAATGAAATGTTGTCAAGAAAACGTTGCATTTAATGTAAACAGAAAAACAAAATATCAATGATGATTAAAATGAGGATAAATAAATTCGCCAGATCTATTTTCTCCCTCTCCCTCAATGTATATTTATGTAATGTAGTTTGCTATATTTCTAAATCAAGTGTGCTAATATATCAGTGAAAGAGTACAAACCATGTCTTGGCCAGGTGATAGCATAGGCGAGTACTGACGAATACCAAGCACCGTTGACTGTATACTACGCTATCCTGTCGAAGATATATCTCTCTGACGTTTTTTTTTTTTACATTGAATGAAAAGTTTTTCTTACATTTCATTATGATTAAGACGAGCAAGACATTATTTCAAAATTTGAAAGCTGATGAATTGGTGTAATTTCTGAAATCATTACGTACAAACAATTTGTGAATTTCCAGAAAAAAATAGAGAGGAATAAATCAACTCGTTTCTATGAAACATGAAAAAAAAAAAAAAAGAATTATGGCCAAAATACTCTTTTCGATTAGACTTGTCATCTGAACATTCTCGCTTGATTCACTTTCTGCAACATTCTTTGTTGAATCAACGATTCCAACAACTTTAAGATATCAAAAATAAGTCTTCAGAACATTCAAGGCTGGAATCATTTTTTATGAATGAATACATAATTCATTTATAAGGTGGTATTAAGTCATGCAAAGCAAAAAAAGGTATATTAATGACTAAATGATAACCGTATGAATTAATCTATATTGTTATGATCTGAGTTTTGTATGGTTAAAAAGCAAAAATGACATATAAAGCATTTAAAATCGTATTGCATTAACAAAAAGCTCACTAACTTAAAGAATAAAGCAAATTTCAATCCATTTTGCAACTTAATAATCATAGAATGGGAGAGTTGTTTGCGCTCATTTTTCAAATTAGTCAATTTCTGTGTAAATATCTGATAAAGGGAGATAAATCTGAGTGTAGTTTGAATTTTCAATTTCAGCGGTTACGTATTTTAAAGGCTGAAAGAAAATTACTTTTTCTAAAAGATATAGAATTTTACAACTTAACAGTTTAAAGACGTAAAAATTGAAAAAAAAACAACCAAAACACACACACACACACACACACACACACTCTGTCTCTGTCTCTCTCTCTCTCTCTCTCTCTCTCTCTCTCACACACACACACACACACACACACACACACAGAAAAAAACCATAACAACATTGAAAGTGAAAAAGAAATCATTAGATTATTGCTTCATAAAATGAAGATACCTTTATTTTGATGGTTTCCTTATTTTACAGTTATCATCTTTTAATTGTTTACAAAAAAGTGATAATTTCTATTCTATTTTGAAAAAAATCATAGCCAAACATAAAAATGACATTCTTTACTGTTTACGAACCAGGTTTAACATAGGGAAAGGTTGAACAGAATTTAGATTGTGATAATGATCCAATAGTTGCAAGCATATGTCTGAAATATATGTGAATTTTTTAAAGAAGATTTTAAGTTTAAGTACCAAAAGTACAAACTAAGAATTACAGAACTTGAAAACTGATGAATTCGATTAATTTTTTGAAATAATTAAGAATAAAAAATATGAATATTTCTAAATTATTGCTTTATAAAATGATGATACCTTTATTTTAATATCATTATTTTATTGGTATTGCATTTTTCTTCCATCACACACAACCAGTTTTGAACTAAAATGACCGGTCTAAATCTTTAACATATAGAATGTATTGTTAAACAATCATCACATATTTACCTTCAAGGCAAGTTTCTAAATATTCTATTCTTTTATCCTAGACTTTTGTAAACTTTTTAAAAAGTTTTTCTATTGATGTTACATCAGAATTTCGATTCAGTTATTTCTTTTTTAATAATCATAATATTCATTCTATTGAGAGCAAATGACTTGACATTGAGCTTACAAGGTCATCTTTCGCGGCTCATTTCGCTGCAGTACAGAGATCATATACCGCTTGATACCACAGATATATACCGCGTGTATTAAAGTGATCACCTTTGTTTTTGTTTATTCTCATAGTCAAAAACGCTCAGTAAGAGACAATGAAAATCATTTTTCACTGATTTGTTCAATTAATAGCTTATTTAGTTACAGCAACAAGTGTATGAGTTTCAGAATTAAACAAGTATGATATTTTTTTTAAATTAACAAAAAATATTGAAAAATTTTGCATAAACGTAATACTTGAAAATATAAGATACTTCTTGCTGAGCAAAGATTATATTGTTCCTGGTCAATATCGTTATCCAAGAGACATACTTTATTTTCTCCACTGTAAACTAAGCTCCTCTACGATCTGTAAATTACTTAAAAATAATGATAATAAATAAATAAAACAATTTTAAACCCTAGAATTTAAGATAGGTTAGTCTTACGGTGTGTCAACCCTTGTTGGGTTATTTAATGCCGAAATCAGTCTTCTTTTTTTTTTTTGATTTGTTGTTTTTTTAAAACAATTATATGATTTTAAGTAATACTAATAATCGTTATTATTATTCATAAATTATAGCTTCAAGTAAGAATTCTTAAGACAAATAATTTACATAGTTATGTCTTCAAGTATTCCTATCTAATACAAATAATTTCCAAATATTCCTATTCAAAGATTAGTTACTAGGTAGATTAAGCTTAATCTGGCACAAAGTCACAATGAGTGTAAGGCTCAAATTCTTTACACTATTGATTTACGGGATGGCTTGATAAAATATTAAGTGGATCACTTTGTGAGGGTAGAACTCGCTGCACAAACGAATGATATATACGACTAGTTTGCTAACATCTATCACTGAAAGGGAACGTTTGTTATTTAATAGGCTTGAAATAGTCTGGCACAAGGCTACAATAGTGAGACACACAATGATGAAGACAGCACTAGTTAAGTGGTTTGCAAGACAAGCTTCTTCACCACGGTGCTACGACCAGTCACTTGGACTAAACCCATCAACACAATGAACAAATTCTGGAGTAGTTGAAAATGCTAATTTTCCGTGTAATTTGATTTTAAGAATGTCCGAAAATGGTTTCAACAGCTATTTGAAGCGATGAAAGATTGGTTGTAAGATCGTTTACCTGGAATTCAAATTTTCTTATGTAAATTCCTTTGCGGTTGTCTGAGAATTCAGTATTTCTTCACTGCTTTTTTAATAACAGGTGAGAGCTACTGAAAAATAAATATCAAATCGCAAATAATGTTAAGACACTTCAAGTAATTAAACAGTGTGTGTGTGTGTGTGTGTGTGTGTGTGTGTGTGTGTGTGTGTTGAACTAAGGAAAACGTATGAACCTAATCAAATTATTGATTTCTCAGACAAATTCAAAAGAATTTACATGAGAAAATCTGAATTCCAGGTAAACAATCTCTTAAATGAGCGTTACATAACTCATAAAAGCCTTCATTGGCGCGACTATATTCCCCTTTTCCATGCAGTATATTATCATACTAATACTAATACGAAAAGCAATGCAGAAACTACTAAACCCATTATAATACTAAAAATTTTTAATATTCGGTGGAATATCTCATATAGGTAGATTTGACATAAAGAAATCTGAAACTCTATTGTCTATTTCTATAATCGCATCTCTCACTGACCCAATTAAATGAAACTCAATTTATTGTGCTTTATTTCTTTTTAATGATATTCTACAACATAGATTCATGTTCGAAAAATCCTTGAAAATCTGGGGTTTTTTCTTTCAATATATTGTCCTTTGTCCTATACAGATAAGTGACGATCCATGAATTCTATCACACACACACACACACACACACACACACACACACACACACACACACACACACTCTATGATAGATAAGAGACGACCTGTGAATCCACTGTGTTTCAGTTGTAAAAACGATCCATGATGGTATTGATACTTGTATTTAGGGAAAAAGAAAAGGATTTAACGATAGAATATTGGTTAACTTGCAGAACTGTGACATTGTATTGAGGTCAAACTTCAGTTTTCTTTTTCTTTTGGCAAAAGGGTTAAGTTGGATCATTATAAATGTATAGATGAAACCCGTCATTCAAGGTATCGACCGGTCAATGAAAAGGCACATTGTTGACTGAGGTGATATTAGCAGAGTGAAAATCCGGAATAAATCTGGGTAAAATAAGCAAAATTTTCTGAATTCATCTTCGTAGATTTTTTTTAGTTTTATGTGAAAAAACTTTACCGTACAATCAAACTAAAATTATTCTTTAAAAAGAGCCCAAAACTTTCTAAATTCATCTTCGAGGATTTTTTGTTTTTAGTTTTGTGTGAAAAAATTTACCGTACCATCGAAGTAAAATTATTCTTTAAAAAGAGTCAAAAACTTTCTAAATTCATCCTCGTAGATTTTTTTTCGAGTTTTGTGTGCCTATATTTGTTAAAAGATCTTTACCTTGATGTGGACGCAAAATTTAGTCTTTAGAATATGGAAATTTGATATTTAGTAACCCAGTCAATACGAACTGAGAATTTTTTAACAATTTAGTGAAGTTTGCGTGAGATTTTAATTTCGTCTTATTAGCCAAAAGTAAAATAAAAGTGATGTGGACTTTTGCTTAACTAAAACTTCTACAATCTAAATTTCGTAAGTATAGAGTGGCTTTGTTATTCCCTTACATGAGTCCCGTTTTGAAGAAAGGGAATAAAGACACCCTAAAGCCTAAAAGTATCAAGAAATAAAGAAATTCCACCCGAAGAAAAATTTCTCATTCACCCCAGAAAATTCTGAAACACTTTTCCGTGAATAATTTTGTCGACGTAATGATAGATAAAGATAATACAACATGTAACAGATCAAGTTACGATGGAACATTTTTACCTCCTCCATAACCGCTCAGATATCCAGCCCCGGCTTGTCACAGGATAAATCTCTGAGAGAAGCCAAACAAGTATATATATATATATATAACAATGGTAACCATGGGTTGCAGCATGGCGTATGTGCAGCAAGCCGGATAAATTCAAAATTGGGTTAAGTGAGCTTCACCAGATGCAGAGTAAAAGAACCTCACAGGTCAAAGGCCAGGATCAAATAGTTCAGTAAGGAAACTACTGTCACTCATCATGAAGGGTGGCATCTATCCATAAGAAAATAGAAACAACTAACGAAAGCCTACCATGATTCTAATCCAAACCATACATTCAAACCGCATCACCCTGGCTCCAGTGTCCGAAAAATGAGCTACAGATCCCCAACCCAACTTACTTAGACGTAAAACATTGTTAACATAGCAAAATTTAATGTGAGGGATTTAAACACAATAAACTAGTTACCAGAGAGTATAGCATCTAAAACCAAGTACAAAATAGTTATTATATGCTTGCAAGAACATACATATTACAATAGTGAAGTTGTTGGCTACCGTAGTTGAGGGTAACCAGAAGGCTCCTTTTCAATAGCTACTACACCGACGTGTAGGAGAGGGCGCTACTCGTTTCCCTGGATTGCTCCACTTTACCCTTGATACGTACCTTATATTTCTGAGTGTTAAGCAAGCGGGTATCAAATACCATTTTTAAAGTCTTTGGTATGACTCGACCTGGGATTGAACCCAGGTCTTCTGGACCATTGGCGAACACTCAACCCACAAGACCAAGACCATGATGCCGGTAATGGATGGACTTTAGTCTCTGTATCTGCATGGAAAAGCTCCGTCTATGCCGCAGTAAGTGGTGTAGGAATATTTCTCAGTTTTCGTGCCTTAAAAACACTAAATATCATAGAGAAAACACAACCGAGAATTTTATGTGCTTCATTAGGTAGCAGCCCTTGTACAACGATCGTCTCTTGCGACAGTCCGATCAATGCCCTGAAGAAACGGATGCCACCAATCTCTATGACGAGATATATTCCTTTGTTCGACACATTCCCAAATATAATGTACTAACTATCGGTAGAGGCATGAATATATAAATTGGCAAAGATAGAAATTAAAAATTTGGTTTACACAATCCAACAAATAAATAGTAAATATCAAACAAATTTTCACGAAATTCCAAAAGAGAAAAGGGAAACTATGAACCTAAACCAACCCAAATAACGCTTCAGCACCGCTTGATTATATACTCATAAACAAGTAGCAGATAGACAGCGCTGTGAACTGTGAAACAAACTCCTCTTTTGACGGAGTATATTCCACAGAATCATCACAGCAAAGATACGCCTGAGTCTACGCAGAAATTTAAAAAAAACCGTCAAAACTACGCGTTACGACAGATCCTCACTTACCAAAAGCGATATTAGCAATAAATATACTCAAAGAAACAAATTCGATACTCTTCATGATATATCTGAAAGACACACTCTGAATGACGAATATGATAACTCTGTTACTCCGCATATAGAAGCAGCAGCAGGGTGCATACCAACAAAACCAAGAGCCAAACGTAGAGTACCATGATAGTCTACATGATAACTGAAAAAGCATCCTTACTCAGTAAAAGAAACCCAACAAATGCCAACGTGCAGAAATTTAGAAAAATCTATAAATAACTAAACAAAACACACCAAAAAGAGCAATTAGAATAGCTTTAAAGTCAACTCGATAAAATTATTAATTTATTAAAAGATTGTCAATCATAATTATGGTAGATAATCATGAAGTGAAAGGAAGGAAAAGCACACTGAGGGCAAAACTAAACACTGCCAGCCAAGAAGAAAGACTTCTAAAGTGGATAGAACTTTTTTAAGAACCTGCTCGGAAACTGTTCTGAAATCACTGACAAACGTATCCAAAAACCATTAATGGCCTACTAGACGTCAAACTAAGACATTTTATGGAGGAAGAATTTGACACTGTGTTGAAATAAATTGACAAATAAAAACAGAAAAGCTTTAGGCCATAATGAAATAATCCCAAATTTTGGAAAACAAGAAAATTTGACGACATAATTCTCCGACTATGCAAGGATATCAATAAACAAAACAATAGAAAAATGGACCAAAGGCTATATCATCCTCTTCCCCAAGAAAGGTGACGTCGAAATTACTAAGAACTGCAGAGGCATAACTCTTGTTACCATAGCCACTAAGACTAAAAATGCCGTGCTTCTCAACTGTATACGACCTGAAATCGAGAAAATTCTAAGATAAAATCCGAACGGCTTTTGAAAAAATCGCTTAGATTCTGACAGTCCGTCGAATTATTGAAAGAGTACGAGCAGAGAATCTCGGAGTGGCATTCTGTTCATAGATTTCTCCAAAGAAACTGTCACGGCTGTAATGATGCTTAACCAAAACAAGAAAAAAATGGAACTCTCACCTTATGGGGGGACTTAAACTTCTTCAACAAAGACGCTGGAGTTTTGCAAAGAGACTCATTAGCACCATATTTGTTTATACTCTGCCTAGACTACGTACTTTGAACGTCAGTAGTTCTCATAAAAGAAAATGATTTCACATTTTAAAAAAAGGCAAGAAGCAGACGACATCCCACGGAGATTATAACAGATACAGACAATGCAGACGCCCTGGTGCTTCAAACAAATACACCAGTTCAAGTAAAAATCCAATTGCATAGCGTAGAGTAAGCAATGGGAGTCATTGTCCTCAACGTGAATGTGAATAAAACAGAGTACATATGTTTTAAATGAAAAGGAGCCATTTCCACTCTAAGTGGCAAGCCTAAAAATCAGTAGACCAGTATCACATAGCTCGGCAGCAGCATCTCATCTACAGAAAATAATGTCCGTATACGCCTAGCGGAGCATCAGAATGCTATTGACAGGTTATCGATCCTATGGAAGTCTGGTTTATCCGATAAAATACATGTAAAGCGGGATTTCTTCAAAGCAGTTTCCATATTGCTATATTGATGCACCACACTGACGCGAACAAAACGCTTAGAAAAAAGGCTAGAGAGGAACCAAATAAGAGTACTGTGCGCTGCCTTGAACAAATCCTGGAAGCAACACCCCAAAAAAACAATAGCTTTACTGTCACTTATCTCTTATCTCACAAACCACCCAAGTAAGACGAACAAAATATTCGGGGCACTGCTGGAAAAGCAAGGATGGGCTAATAAGTGAGGTTTTCTTATGGATACCTGCACATGGACGTACTAGTGTTGGCCGACCACCAAAGATTTACTTACATCAGCTCTGAACAGACACAAGAGGCAGCCTAAAAGACCCCCAGGGGTGATGGGTGATAGGGATGGATAGATAGATAGATAATAAGGAAACTCCGTGCTGTCAGTATGACTTGATAAAGTGAAACAATATTTTCTTCTACAGGAATGGCTTTGATATTATATAACCCACCAATGTTGATATGCCATTAAACAAACTAAACCAATTCAGTATTTCATAGCTGTTTTCGTTATATCAAGAATTTGGCAGTTTACAAAAAGTATATTCAGCGGAAATTGATCTGAGTGAACTCAAACTTAATTGGGATTTGAACTCTGCTGTCTGATTCTATTTTCATTGTTGATAACTGTTACCCAATATATATATATATATATATATATATATATATATATATATATATATCATCATCATCATCATATCGTGCCACTAGTTCGGATATCCCTGACCCTCTCTCGCCACTTTTCCCTATCGTTCATCGCCTCTAGCAGGTCGTCAGGGCTACATCCCGTATCCTCACATAGCTGCTGAATGTATGTTCGTGCTGGTCGTCCTGCTTTTGCCCAGCCATATGGGAGGGGGGTCCATAGGAGTACATCACTTATGAGCTCGTTCCTGCTTCTCCACCTGCATGTCTGGTTCATCTAATTTGGATAGTTTTCGTGATGGGAGGTAGGTGGCCGTATAGTTGGTGTCTTGTTGGGTGTTGCCGCTTAGACTTGTTCAATATTGCTCACAGCATTCTCGTGTAATTGCCGTCTTGCTTCTTCTCCAGCCGTTTTGTTAGCGTCCATGTAGTGCATCCATACAGCAGTATCGATACGACAACTGCCTGGAAGAAACTGCGTTTCATTTTATCGGTTAGGTCTGATTTCCATATGATCGATAGCCTATTGATAGCTGTCCATGCCTTCGTTAGCCGCGTGTCGATGTCCTTTTCGGTTGATGAGACGCTGCTTCCTAGGTAAGTGAATTTGTCTACTAGTTTAAGAGGGGTATATATATATATATATATATATACGGGACACTACTGGAGAAACAAGGATGAACTCATAAGTGACGTTCTTCAATGGACCCCAACATATATGGACGATAGGGACGAATGGAGAGAGAGAGAGAGAGAGAGAGAGAGAGAGAGAGAGAGAGAGAGAGAGAGAGAGAGAAAGTCAGTGAAATTCGTGCTGTCAGCGTGACATGATGATGATGATGATGGTGGTGGTAGCACACACACACACAGAAGGTGATTGAAAACAAGCTTCCGATTTTCAGATAAAATCAATTTCTAGTAAAGTTTATAGATAAGAAATAAATTATAAGTATTTTAAAATAGGGTGATTGAAAAATAAATCCCTATTTTGAAATTCTTATAATATATTTCTTATCTATAATCTTTACAAGAAATTAATTAAGCAACGTTCTCTTATGAATACCTGCACGTGGTCAACTTGCATCAGCTGTGTACAGACACAAGAGGCAGCCTAAAATATCCCCCAGGAGTGATAGATGATAGGAATGGATGGCGAGAGAGTCAGGGAATTTCGTACTGTCAGTGTGATTTGATGAGTACCAATACTTTCTTCTACAAGGATGGCTTTGACATTAAATAACTTGTATATATATATATAATAATAATATATATAATGATAAATATATATATTTCTAAACACGAGTTTAGAAAGAATGAAAGATTTTCTTCAAAATAGTCTCCTTCAGAACACTCATTCCAGCAAATCTTCCATTGGTCACTACGCCCTTGAAAATTCGTTTTTGATATAGTATGGAGCTATGCCACTGTATTTCTTTTCATAGGCTCCTCGTCTTCAAATCTCTTACTTTTGAAACGTAAAATATAAAGCAAAAATTAGCTTTGAGTCTTTTAAACGTTGACACATCATAATTTTATTATATAACTCTCTCAACTGCACACATATCTTTATTTAAATTCAAAGATTCGGTTTCACTAATTTTTATCCTCCTCCTTCTCTCTCGCATATATATATATATATATATATATATATATATATATATATATATATATATATATATATAGACATATTATATATACGTGGTGCATTCAATAAGTTTCCAGATTTTATTGTACAGGCATTTAAAATTGTCGTAGATTCTTGAAAATTCAGTACCTTATTGCTATATATCTTATGAGATGACTGACAAATCTTTATGATTTCAGGTTCAAATGAACAGCTACAGCAGCAATTGGAATACACCCTACTAAAGCCTGATTGTCACAGATGGTGAATTTCAAAAATGCAATCTGGATGTGAGGACACTTTACAAGAATGATATGCAGTATAATTCTATTTTAAACTTGGAAAAAATGCCACAGAAACATATGGAATGCTCCAGACTGCTTTTCGACCATCTTGCATGAATCGAGCATCGGTTTTTGAGTGGCATAAGAGATTCAAGGAAGGCAGGGAGTCTGTGAGGGATGATGAGAGGTGTGGGAGGAGTAAGGAAGTCGGAACACCAGAGTTGATTGGCCAAAGTGTTAGGGTTAGGGTTACTATGTTGAGGTTTTAAGGGCAGACACAGCAAATCCACCCACAAACTTTTGATGATTCCTTTTTTTGACAGCACTGGCATGATCTACATGCACTGGGTTCCCACTGGACAGACAGTCAACAAGGAATACTATGTTGAGGTTTTAAGGGAGTTCAGGAAGAGATTCCGTCGGAAGATGCCAACACTCTTCAAATCGGCTCAGTGGCATTTCCACCAAGACAATGCACCAGTCCACTACTCCATCCTTGTCACAGACTATTTGACCAAGATGGGAATCAAGACATCTCCTTACCGTCCCTATAGTCCAGACCTTGCTCCCTGTGACTTTTGGTTATTCCCTAAGGTCAGAGGATGTCGTTATGAGACCATTGAGAAGATGAAAGAGACTGTGACGGAGGTCATTGACACGCTCACACAAGAGGTCTTCTATGGGGCCTTCCAGAAGATGTTGAAACGGTACAACAAGTGCATTGCAGCCGGAGGAGATTACTTCGAAGGGGACAAGAATTTCATGTGTGTACTATCAATAAAAGTGCCCATAGTCTGGAAACCTATTTAATGATCTCGTATAGAGGGATGGGTTGGTATTTAAAAGTTCAAGGAAATCAAAAATATTTAGTAGCCTTCTCAAAGACAGAAAAAAATGATAAAGAATTAATTAAAAAAACATTTTTCCAATGGAGTAATTTCAAGAGATGTACCACATATTCAACGAGACACAGTAAACCCTGGATAACTTGACAGACGATGACGTTGATAAATGAGTTCATAACTTCCGAATTTCTGGATAGGATTAATAAATCCACAACCTGACACGTACTTATTAGATTCATTTTAATTAGAAATATTCACTGTATATTGCTCAGCCTATGTATTTGACCTTCACCAGTGAATTAATTACAAGGAAAGAGATCATGATGAAAAGTAAATATTTGTGTAAAATAAATGCTGGTATCTATTAATTTATCTACATATATATCATGATACTAACATATATACGTACTGATAGGAAATGAGGCATATATATATATTTATATGTTAACCGACTCATTGGCCTTGTGGGTAGTGTTCGCCTGGGTTCAATTCCCCGTCGCGTCATACCAAAGACTTTAAAAATGGTACTTGATACCTCCTTGCTTAACACCCAGCTATATAAGGTACGTATCAATATGATAGTGGAGCAATCCAGAGAAAGGAGTAGCGCCCTTCCCTACATCTCGGCGTTGTAGATATTGAAAAGGGAGCCTTCTGGTTGCCCTCGACTACGATCGCCAACTTTACTTTACTTTTATATATATATATATATATATATATGGTAAGGTATAAAATGTAAACAAACGAACACTGCTGCTACTGTTGCTACATAATACCTTATAATTCCTTAAGCCGACGTGGTACGCTTGTTGGCCGAGCAGTCTGATACAAAATCTAATGTAAAGTTGGGCGGGTTTCGATCCCAACTTCAAGCGTCCTACGTGTCTAGCCACACTGAAGAGTTGTGATACAACAAAACCGTCTGTCTATGGATGACAATATATATATATATATAGAGAGAGA
The DNA here is from genome assembly GCA_963585895.1 of Sepioteuthis lessoniana. Taxonomy (NCBI): domain Eukaryota; kingdom Metazoa; phylum Mollusca; class Cephalopoda; order Myopsida; family Loliginidae; genus Sepioteuthis; species Sepioteuthis lessoniana. The sequence continues at coordinate 132,151 of CAUZXS010002957.1, read as the reverse complement.
GAGAAAGCTTGAGAAAATTTGTAAAGTATACGGGTAGAAAGTGAAAGAGAGGGTTAGATTGATATAAGCAGACTCAGATAGATGTCGCTCATAAGTAAAGACACTCCTACAAATTCTTTGAAACAAAAATTCAATTTTCTTCAAAACCAAAAATACCCACATTGTATGATGTTGAGAGGAGAATTATATCATCGACATGGGTATTATTAGCTGTTATTTATTACCAAATTCTACAGTAACTAAAGATATGAATATGTAGCAGTCCAAAAATAAGTATACTTCATATATGAATTTATACATTTTTTACAGCTTCAATGCTGTAGACTTTGGCAACAAATAATACCTAATGCTATTCGTTTTGACAGTATAATGTTCAACTAGAAATAATAAAATCCTGATATTTTTTAGAAGAAAATTAGCTTTCCATGAATAAATGACGATGGGGGTGTACTTATTTGAGGGCAATGTCTATCTCTGTATAAACAGAATTATATACATATTATATATATATATATATATATATATATATATATATATATATATACATATATATATGTCTGTTTATACAGAGATAGATATCGCCCTCAAGTAAGTACACTTCCATCGTCATTTATTTATGGAAAGTTAATATTCTTATAAAAAATATCAAATAATCAGTTCTATTTCAAAAAATTCAGTTTAACATAAATACACAGTTTAAATGTAAAAAAAACACTTTATTTCAAACAATTCAGTTTAAACAACAAAGTTGAATGGTTCTGAGTATTGCTATGTATCACTAACAATTCAATTAAACATTAGTAATTTATCTAAACACAATTAAATGGCAAAATAGGTCTTTTTCAAACAATTCTGTTAAGCATAACTACACAGTTTAGGTCTATTTGACTCATAGATAGGGTCCAATCAGGTACTACCACTCCAGGTCAGAGTTGACTCGGGAACGATGGCAATAAAGGGGTACTCCGCATTCCCCAAAGCTCTAGCATCACTGAAGCCTCACCATCAGATTGTTTAGTGTCATATCAGAACACTCGTTGAAGTGGGGGAATCTTACCCCTCAGCAGTGATGCAGTCGGCGTATTTTACAGCCCCAACCGACGGGGGCCACAAGGCTATTTGCCTTTCACTTTGCGCAAATGTCATTGGGAAAAACATGAATCCATCTCTTTCCTCCAACTAAGGATAAATAGTTGTTCAGACTGCTTGATTGATTGATTGATTTTAGCGCTGTCAACACGTTTCGGGTTATTTTATATCCAGAGGCTAAGGAATTACGTTCATTATACGTTTATAATCACTTGTTCCTTAAAAGGTTTTTCTTTTTCTTACGGGCCTGTAGGACAGTCTGTGTTCTTTAAGCCTTGGTTAGACAATAAGGCTTGAAGAAGAAAAACTCTGAACTCGAACAAGCTTTACTCCGCTTAAAATTTGACTATGTGTCACATCCTGCTCGTGGTGGAAAGGTTGGATAAAAACATTCATTAGACCTCCATCAGTAGCTAATTTACAGGGAAATGTGAAATTCTTATCTTTTTGATAATCGTTTTAAAATTAGTGAAAATCGAATTCACTACATTAGTAATGGTTTGTAACTCAATGTTTCTAATCACAGTTTCATACCACGGCAGTCTACTAATACTCTCTATTTGCCAATGTCTCCCACCAGACAAGGCTCGACTCAAGGTCAATAGCCCGGAGGCCGATTAAAATGAGGATAAGGGGAGATGAAGATTGGGAACGAGCCGAGGCTCGAACCCTGCTGGTCTATGTTGCTCATCTGCTGACTTAGTGCAATGTGATCCTGAAGAGCCGAAGCTTGTCAAAAGGAGTCAATAATGCAGATCGCCTACCCGGAGGTACCCCAGCCGAGGCTGTGAGACTTACGGCCTCAAGTCTGCCATTGATCCTTTTCAGAGCCTCGCTCTGAACCAAAGTCCAGAACGGGCTCCGGAGATTGATACTCATTCATTCAAGCTTTTTCCGATACATGGCCATGGGGATGGGTACACAGATACAACTAAGAACACCACTGATGTCATTGTTGTTTGGACTTGGTTGTTAACTTTTTATCGAATCCACGGCTCCATTTCTCTGGGCCATGAATGTAGTCTGAGTAAAAAAAAATTAATTCTTAACATTTTTTGCATTTTTTTTTTATATATTCCTCGACATCTAGTGAATATCCCGGCCACCATGCTTCTAATTTTATCCTTTTTTTGTATAGCCGCTATTCCACAGTGGATATTATTATGTTCACTTTTTATTACCAATTTTCTTTGAGTTTCTGGGGGAATTATCAGATCCCCATCACAAATCATTCCATGTTGTATCGTTAACTTATGTCTTATTTCTTTGTAAGGTCTTTCCGCCCTGGAACAATTTTCCCATATGTTTTTCTTATTCTCGATGTTATCCTACTTAGTACTGGATCATGTCTACTTTCCGCAGCCATTCTATCGAAAGATAAATCATCAGTCTTTACCCAATGTAAAAATGTATCTTAAAATTCTTCTTCTGTTTTATCTTTTGACTCCTTGTAAAATCGCAATCTTGATAATGCATCTACGTGTAAAATTGAATTTCCTTTTAGATATTTTTCCGGTACATGGCCATGGGGATGGATATACAGACACACCTAAGAACACTACTGATGTCATTGTTGTTTGAACTTGGTTATAAACTTCTTATCGGTCTTTCTGGCAAAAACCACAGATATACTGACGAAGTTGAACAATTTTTGTTTCCATTCTCTCATACGCAGGAGTGATCCCACATTAAACCCGACCTCCTGTCACAGCTTGCAATCGAAGTGGGGTTGGATGGAAATACAAACTTGCAAATCATTGCTCCTTAGCGAGGCAGTCAATATGTACTCGGGAAAGCTTAGTGCAGAACAAATTCGTGAATGAAGAGAATCAAATGAGGCTTGAACTCACTATGATAGTAATGGTCTATGAGATTTGCTTATTAATCATCACTACAAGACGAAATTTAAAACTCTTGTTGAAAAGATAATAAAGTTTCTCCGATATTGAAATAGATTAGATAATAATGAGGTTATTCGGAAAATACTGTCGTTTTTTGTTGTTGTTTTTTTTTAGTGTAAGCAGCTTGAATTCGTTTCAAAAGTACTATTCTAATAGTAACTGAAATTCACATTCTTAATAATTAAAGTATCCTCCTTGTTAAATTTTTATCACCTATTTCAAAACTTTATTTTGAAGGTTATATGCCCCTAGTCAAGTACATGAAAAAAGAAGTGATGTATTTATTTTTTGCGTGCGTTCAATCTTGGTTATAATTCTGCTTCATGACAATGCTTCGCCACATGTAGTCAGGATGACAATGCTGGGCCACATGTTGCCAGGATAAACATTGTAGAAACTGACTGATTTGGAAAATTAAACTTTGCTATATCCGCCATATTCTAATCTTTTGCCGACCGACTACCATTTTTCTCAAGCAACTGGACACTTTTTATTACACCTAAAAATAATACTTTCTAGAGGAGAAGTAAAAACTGCATCAAAGATATCTTGGCATCAAAACCTTTAAAGTTTTATCGTACAGGCATAAATAACCTTGTTAATCGATGGCAGAAATGCATTGATATTTAGCTATCATATTTTGATTGATTAAAACACCGTTTAAATTCATTTATTCAGGAATAAAATATTTTAAAATCGGACGTTGTTTTCCGGACACACTGTATATATATATATATATATATATATATATATATATATAACTTTTTTAAGATACAGTGTTATTATGATGAAAAACTTCAATGTTTTGGTTATTCGCTCATTTTTGTTGAGGGAAAGAAAGTATTCGTCTATAATAAAAAAAAAAGTTACTAAAAAGAAACAACAAATTATTGCCAAGCGTAGAGTCGTTCACCGAAGCTTGCAAGTAGCAATCAACTAATGGAGGCACCCTCGGGACGTCTTTAAATGTAGTGTAGAGTCTCAAGGAAAGAATTGAACAATTTCACAAACGTTGAATTTGGCAGTGATGGTTTTTTAACTATTCCCGTTAGATGTAAATTAAACGCCATAAAACTGAACATGTCAGTTTGTACAGCCCCAAAGGAAAACAATGATAAAATCATTATTTCTTATTTTGATATCAGTTTAAACAAGTTTATTTTTTGTTGCTTTTTATCACAACGTTTATAGCCGATCTATTCTTTAGTCATTAAATCAAAAAATTCTTAAGTAAAATATTGTTAGTTGACCTGATAGTAATGCCTGCGAAGCCATTACTTTATTAACAATTAAGTTTCTATTTTGGATGAGGCAGTTTACGTCTTCCTTCACGCTAATGCTCTTGGGAAAGGCAACAAGTCTAAGAGAAAAAAAAATGAATTTAAAACAGTCTTAATCCATTTAAAATAACTGACTTTTTGTCACATCCCGTGCGAGGTGCAGAGGTTGGGCAAATATGCACTTCATTAACAACGCGGGACATTTGCAATTTTTGTATATATGTGGTCACTCTTTGTTTACAAAATGATATTATTCTAAATGGTCTACACATGTGATGATGTATTTGAGTCACCTTTGAATCCACTCATAAGTTTTCGATCATCTCGGGGTTCATTATCATGTACCGGTAAATTTTCACAACGCAATTTGAAACTTTTTCGACCATTTTTACTCATGACCTTTATTTATTGTCATTTCTGAGCCTGGTTTTGATAATATTAGCTGTTCATTCTTATGTGGTCAATATTCGGTTAGTGAAGCCCCTAAGGAAAAGGTGTCCTCTGTATGACACTAAACTGCCTCTGGTAGTGAGGCTCCAGTTCTGGAGATCTGGAAAGTAGGGAGTAACCCTTCATTACCGTTACTTCTAGATACACTCTGACCCGGTGCGGTAGTACCTTTTAGGGTCTCATCTATGGATCGACACGAAACTGTATCTGATAGTGATGGTCCTAGAGTTTGGGGAATGTTAAGTATATCTTCATTACCATTACTCCCAGGTTCACTCTGACCTAGTGTGGTATTATCTATTAGTGTCTCGTCTGTGGGTCAAATAGGATAAGTGTCCTGGGTGTGACACTAAACAGCATCTGACGATGATGGTCCTGGAAAATTGGGAAATATGTAATATCCCTTCATTGCTATTTCTTCCAGGTTCACTCTAATCCGGTGTGGTAGTACGTGTTAGGGACCCATCAATGGGTCAAATAGATCTATTTGAAAATTAGCCAAGCGGTTAGGTAACTGAGTTCATTCTATGTATATATGGTGCCCGTGGTGTAATGGTTATCGTCGTAGGAAATGGACACAGCGATACGAGTTCAAATCCTTGACGAGACTGATTGCATTTCATATAGCACTAATACCCTTGGGAAAGGTATGAATCCAATTATTCTTCCTCAAGCTATGGGTAAATAGTAGGGCAGACTGAGTCCTTCAGCCTTGGTAAGGCAACTAGTCTAGGAGAAGGAAAACTCTGAATTCAAACCTGTTAAACTCCGCTTAAAAAATTGACCTTGTGTCGTATCCTGCCCGAGCGGAGGGGTTGGTAAATAGGGTTTGAAAATTAGTAGCATTATATTGGAATACTTTGTGCTATAAAACTTTGAATTATTTGTATTAAGAATAGTTACTTGAAGTTATATTTGTTTACCAAGGATTATAATTATTATTAGTCACTTGAAACATGATTGTGTGCAAACAAATGACTATTATTAAATAGAAATGATTACTTGAAATTATATAATTGTATATGATTCAGTAGTATTTGATAGAAATACTTGAACTTATACAACTGTGTGCTAATTATTTGTGATGGATAGGAATACTTGATAACAGAACTGAGTGCAAAAACTGATGAAACAACAACAATATATATATATATATATATATATATATATATATATATATATATATATATATATAGAATGAACTCAGTTACCTAACCGCTTGGCTTAGAATAAACTTAGATGGGCTGATATGCCGTTAAAATCATTCATTATTGGGCGGGGGGGTAAGAATTCGATAACCCCTCATCATAACTTCTTTGTATCCATACACATGAAAATGCATTCGTTACACAGTAAAAATATCAGTCTTAATCTCTCTCCGTACACAACTTTATCTATGATTTGAACCTGACTCGTCGAATCCACTTCCTATGATGATAACAACAATTTCAATTTTTCGATTGATATTTTCGAAGAAAATGGAAAACAGGCATTACTCTCAATAAAATCTCCATATTCTAGTTTTTTTCGACAAAGTTTGTAATTGTTTAAGCCATGTTTCTTTAGCTATTTTGTTGCTTTTTAATACAAGGAATATAACGTATGTATTTATCTGTCATCAAATTTAAAAATTCTGGAATAAAATCTTTTTACGCGTATTTTGTTCTTTGTTTGGACAAGTGTCCTTACATTTTCTGCTTTTTATCAAAACATTTGTAACAAATCTATTTAACGACAAGTGAACGAGACTAAGACAATTCGGAGCAAAGAAATAGCTTCAGCTAACACTCAAACTCACCGCCCATATCTCAGAAACACATTATATCTGACGATGTTTTAACCATCTAGGCTAACAAATATATTCTTTCCTCCTCATCTTTCTACAGTCGTTTTTTTTTCTCTTCTGACTATATTCTTCGATATTATTGTTGATATTTGCTTTTTGTTGTTTATTAGTTGTTCTTTTCTTTGTTTTCTTTTTTAGATTAGTTCGGTACCGGGCCGTAAATTCGAGTCACTCAGTGTGAACTCCGCTAACTACAGTTGTAAATGTAAACACATCAACTTTCTAATTAATGTTTCACTGTGAGGTTCTCGATTCAATGCTGCCTGGCACAAGGTCAAATTTTTATACAACAGTTTAGATAAAATTAAATTAGATCTAAATTAAATTAAATTTTTTTTTGACTCATCAGAAAAGAGAAAAATATTTCTGCTCAATCAACAAGCAGTTCATCTAAACTCATTTTTGAAATTTATGGTGACTCATAAATAACGTAGATACTTGCATATCATGTGACTTTCAGAGACTTAAATTCTAGCCTAATATTAGAGGGTCACACGATACGTGAAATATAAACTTACTGTGTGTAAATAATTGGCCAAGGCTTGGCTTAGTGTCAAGCGTACGACTCCCTCATAATAGGCTAAAATCTAGGTCTCAGAAAGTCGTGTGATACGTGAGTATATACCAATTTATACGATATAAATTCAACATAATTTGCCGCGTTTAGTGTCATCCCAATTAACATTTAATATTACAGAATTATGGACCAAGGCTAGGCACAAATCCTGGTAGTCTATAGCATCTGGCTAAACATGAGCCTAGCAAATTCATTGCATATAAGACATGAGATATATCATAGCATATTTTAGGCACAGGTACTTGTAGTCTATTTCAGAGTTGCGATAAAAAATATTGAAAACAAATCTTTAATCTCTTTTAATTAAATTTTAAATGAATATGTGTGCACTGCCAAGAAACATATCATCCGATTGTTTAGTGTTGTATCTAGGACAATCGTTGGGGGTTCTTACCCCTCTGCAGAGAAGCAGTCGGTGTATTCGAATGCCCCAGTCGACTGGGCAATTTTTTTTCCCGGAACTGTTTGGTGTATTAGTGAACAATCAATTGCATTGGAGAGCATAAAATTGTAGTTGAGAAAAAGTTATCTGACATTTGGAAAAGATTTACCTGTATCATGCTGATTCACACCGGGTAACAAAATACCTGTCTTTTCAACAGGATGCGAGATACGCATTTGCATAATCATAACTTCATGGGCATTGGTTCCCTATGTTACGCGCAGTGCTTTCCGGATTTTCTGGTCATGGTAATTCAATTTACGATGTATAATTCCTCAATTTAAAAATGAAAAAAAAATGTATGTCTAAGCTTTTTGTTAAACGTTTTAGTCCAATCTTTAATGAGTTATATTTAGGATGAAGTTTACTTCTAACTTTAAGAGAAGACTCTGGAGTATGTTGTTCTGTCGTCCTCATTTCTGGGCAACAACTGTGACACAATGGACTTTTGGTGCAATAGTTTATAGGTATAGATGTGTATGTATGTGTGTGCACATATGTGTAGTTGACCGTAGGTGTGTATTTTTTTTTCATCATACATCGTGTGAAAGCACGTGCGATACCCTAGCCTCATCAGCCGCCAACCAGGGTGATAACACAGTTTCGGTAGCTCAAGGCGGTACTGCCACTCCTGGCGCTACCGAGCAGTATATGTGTAGTTGACCATAGATGTATATATATATATATATATATATATATATATATATATATATCGAAGACTAGACGTACCTGTGTGGGTGTGCGTATAAGCGTAAGTTGAGTATGTGTTGTGGGTGTGGATGAATGTATGGGCGTACGTATTTTGTGTATGGATTCTGGGTGAGAAAGGATCTTCATTTAATCATCCCAGTCTTGGTGGAGATTGTCAAATAAGAAGATTGCTCAGGTCGTGACTTAAAGAACTAAATTTTATTGTAATACTTTTTAGGGTGTCCTAGTGACAGTCTGACAATATTTTTATCTTTAGTTTGATGGGTGTTTTATGGAAACATTCATTTCTGCATATATACAGGTGCAGTCATTTAGATGGGAGGCAGTTGATTAGTAGGGAACAGTAAAACGATTTGGACGCAGAAGGTGGAAGCAGTTTGTAAACGGTGACCAGACATCACAGTGGTAACTTCTTAGTTATACCATATGCTAGAGTGGGGAAGAGCAGAAGAAGAGAAAGGTCCAGAGTGTCATACTCGTCGTTCAAATTTTGGGTATGTCTTTTCTTTTTCCTTTTGACTTGGCTATTTCTTTGGTTCGTATATTGTGGTGATATGCATCTGCAGAATGCAAAAACGTTGGGCCTGACATCGCGGCGCAGCAAAATATGCACGCAGTTCAACAAAGTTGGCCCAATGCAATGAAAGCGCACAAGCAGCAGGTGAGGTGGCATCGTCACACAGTATTGACACTGGCTTTTCTAGAAAAGACAATTTCTAAAAATGCCCCGTTAGAAACATTGCCACGAGTCAGTAGCGACCGCTTCCGAACCCCTCTCTTGGCCAGAGTTACAGGCAAACACTATTAAAACTCATCTCATTTCGCCAACACCATTTCAATTACAATTCTTTTTTGGCAAGGGGAAACAACTCAATTTTCCATCTGAGAACGCATTTGTAAAAATTCACCCAGACGCAAGACTAATTCTGCGCACGAAGTTTTGATGTTAGCGACATGTAGAAAAATTCACCCCCATAAAGAGCCAACATGTACAATTGAGAAGAACTTTTTTATCTGTCTTCTGTAAATGGTCAAAATGTTTGATGCAGAATTAAAACATTTGGTGTGCATATTTATTGGGCTATGGGAAAAGGTTTAGAATTAGAATTATTCCACATAAAGAAAAGGAGCAAGCACCGAGAAGGATCTTCAAACAAATAACTATCTACTTCATATTAGAAACCGAATGAATTTTGAATTTCCAAACTTAAAAAACAGAAAAAAAACTGCGAATCATTTTTCTCCGTAAAATAATTATTCATACTTAATTAAAGATAACTAAATAGGTTGCAGTGTCCTGCATGTCTGGTTCGTCTACTGCTGGAGAAGCGGGGACGAGCTCACGAGTGATGTTCTTCAATGGATCCCATAACATGGCCAAACAAAAGCGGGGAGACCAGCTCGAACCTACATACAGCAGGTCTGTGAGGATACAGGATGGAGCCCTGAGGACCTGCCAGAAGCGATGAACAATAGGGAGGAGTGGCGAGAGAGGGTCAGGGATATCCGTGCTGGTGGCACGACAAGATGATGAGATGATGAAATAGGTCGCAGGCGAATAAGCAAACAAGCTCATCCTTTACTAAAAGTTATCTCCATTCCATATACCGATTTGAAACCGACAATCAGTAAATTCCTACACACAAAATGGCAACAACGATGGGACATGAACATCCATAATAAACTCTTCCAAATTCAGCCCACCTAGGGAGAATGGAGACCAGCTTTTAGAAAATCAAGAAGAGAACAAGTCGTTATATCCCGATTGCACATTGGTCATACAAGGCTTATTCACTCTTTCATACTGAAACAGGAACCACAACCACAGTGTTTGACGTGTCAGACAACTTACACGGTTAAACACATTCTTATAGAATGCAGAGCTTTCGCTGTCATCAGAAAGCAATTTTTCAAAGTCAATAGTTTAACCGATTTGTTCGAAAACGTCAAAATAGATGACGTTCTGTCCTTCTTGCGAGAGACAGGGTTGTACGAAAAAATATGACGAATTAACACTGGTTAATCTTGTGCAAACAAATGAAATCTTGCTTATAGAAAATTTTACCTTCCTAAGTATTCGTTTAGAAATCTTTGGTTGAATATATATCGAGAGAGACAGACAGACAGACAGGCAGACAGACAGACAGAATTTGGGGTTAAATAACCTACAAGGGTTAATATGCCATAAAACCCAACCAACCAACCAACAACCTTTACTTAAGTTTGCGCTGTCGGCAAAGCTTTAAATATTCTGACTGTATCCTCTGCAAAGGAACAAGATCCCCCTTTAAAAAGGGTGCCCTGAGTATGACATTAAATTGCATCTGATTGTGAGTTTCCAGTTTAGGATTCTGGGGAGTTTGGAGTAGTCCTTTATTGCCATTACTCCCAGGCTCACTATGACCCGAAGTGGGAGCACCTGTGAGAATGCCAAATAGATCTTTTTGCAAATTATTTGAATTCGATAGGAATACTTGATATGTAAATTCATATAAATATAAACATAAGAGTACAATGTACGTGATCCCTTAACCTCTGGGAATAAAATAACCCCAGACGAATTGAAACACCGTTAAAACCAATCAATGAATCATTTTACTTCAGTAAAGTTGAAATAATCTATAAAGAACTGCGAGCAGGCAGTTGATTCACTTAGAAATTGTTAAAAAATCTACAGGTAAAAAGAAACTTAAACGTACAGTATTTTGTTTGTTTGTTTGGGTTTTACGACATATCAACCTTTGTAGGTTATTTAATGCTAAATCCATTTTTATACAAATAAACAGTTCTATTTCAAACAATTCAGCTTAACATAAGTAGACAGTTTAATTGTCAAAAACATTTCTATTTCAAGCTATTCAGTTTAGTCAAACAGTTCTAATTCAAACAATTCAGTTTATTATAAGTATAGTTTTTGTTTGCACGCAGTTAAATGTCAAAACAGTTCTGTTTCGAACAATTCAGTTTAGCGTAGTACAGTTCAATGTCAAAAAGATTTCTATTTCAAACAATTCAGTTTAGCATACGTACGCAATTTAAATGTCAAAACAGTTCTATTTCGTGCAAGTCAGTTTAGCATAGGTACACAGTTTAGTGCTATTTGACCCCTAGATAGGACGCTATCAGTTGCTACTACTCCGGGCCAGAATGGACCTGGGAGCGATGGCAATAAAGGGTACTCCGTATTCCCCAAAGCTCGAGCATTACTGGTGCCTCACGATCAGAGTGTTTAGTGTCATACCAAGGACACTCGTTGGGGGCCTTACTGCAGAGATGCAATTGATGTATTCTACAGTCCCAGCCGACTGGGCAACTCTTAAAAAGGAACGTAGAAGTATTATGCTCCGTCTTTGAGGGGGGTGCTTTAAGGCCTAATACGAAACTTTCGTGGGTGCGGCTTGTATGTGTAGATGAACAACTCAACATGGAGATGTAAAATAATTACATAGTATCATTGCTGAGTTATAGCTAACAATCTGAGCAAAACTAAAAATGTTTAAATCAATAAATCTCGATGTTTTCTCGACGAAACATTGTAAAAGTTTTCAGCGAAGAATATTTACGTCATAAGATGATATAAAATATAGACGGTAAATCCATTTTTATTTATATGGATTACCTTTTATAGTAGCAATTGTCGTTTATAACCGGTCACTATAAATCTTTAACTGGCAACAAAGATTTATGAATAAACAACTGTTATCCAAGCTTTGTGGACTTACCCGACATGGACGAATACGTCAGATAGTTACATTATAAACTAAGCCTGATAATTATTATTACCTGGCTTAGTTTATTATGGTGGGGGATTTCCCGTGGCAAAATCCTGGAATGTGGCCTCGTAGTAAGCAAGTTCGAAATCCATTCGTGCTATTACATTCATTTTAGACTAATAACCTCTTTACTAATGTTGTCATTAGATAACCCATGAAGGTTGATTTACCATTAAACAAAGAGACCCAACCAAATCTTATGTTGTTTCACTCTGAGTGGTTGTAACCGTTAGGGTCTCATTTCTTGGTCAAATAGATATGCCATTAAACAAAGAAATCGAACTGATCAAATAGATATACTTAGAAATTATACATATTCGATAGGGAAACTTGAAACCATACAATTATGTGCTAATTATTTGTATCAAACAGGAATACTTAATACGTTTGTGTCCAAAAAACTGTTAAGAAACAATTACCAAAAATGTAAATATAAATATACAATGAATGCAATTCCAATACCTCAAGGCATGAAATAACCCTTGACGAGTTGACATGCCGTTAAAAATCAATCATTTATTTCGGTATGAACACACAGGGTGTAAATGAGTGATAGAAAGAATGTCTTGTGGCTATCCTTCGAGCGAGGAGTACTTAACTGCCTGCCTTGAAAATCAGCATTTTCAACCATAGCTTTTTGGTTTTCCATACAGTTAGCGAACAGCTATCCCTGATGAATACTCAACTTCCTCTACTGTATGGAAAGCCTGGGTCATTATATTTATCCCCGGTTTCCGGCCCTGCGAGACTACCAATAACAATTAACAAACGCCTCGTGTAAGAAGACCAGACTCATAGGCTGTATCAACTTATTGTATTGAGAGAAGTAGGAGATGTATCACGTGATACTGGAATTGCGTAGTTGCGTTTGGGTATTCCACATAAAAAAAAAGATCGTGTGTAGTATGTGTTCTCATGGGGTGAAAAATAAATCCGATCCTATTTCTTTCATATAAAACAATGTACTGAAAGCAGAAAATTACAGCTATATATATATATATATATATATATATATATATATAAAAGGATCGTTCAAAAGTTCTAAGCCTCACCAAAAAAAGAGCAACAGAAAAATATTTTTGTTGAGCAACACACTACCACTTATAAAACTAGACAAACTAATTCAGATTTCTGGCTTAATTTCTATGCCGGAAAGGACCATAGAAACGTGGAAGGTGTGCGACAAAGCTAATATCTTGGTTAGGCTTAGGACTTTTTAAATGACGCTTATATATATATATATATATATATATATATATATAGAGAGAATACTTAGTCCAGTTAAACCGGAGTTAGGAGTAATTCCATCAGGACAAGAAAATATTCGTGAATATTTAGATCTTCCTGGTAAAGAGCTCAATGTATCAATTATACAGAGCAATATTTTCATTAAGAAAAAACAACGAAACCAATCACAAAGGATTATAAATTTATTTCAATCCTGTTACGCATTTTTGAAATTTTCAAAAACACGAAAAAAAATTAACAGGACTTCATCAGATCAATTAGATAAAAAAACTGGAGTAGACACATGAGAGTGGGAGGGGATAGAAGAGTGGGAGGGGATAGAAGAGGGGTGAAGAGTTATATATATATATATATATATATATATATATATATATATATATATATATACACGAGAAATCTGTGAAAAGTAAGGTACAAATATTTACTCATGCAACCAGTTTATTTCAGTACACGTAAAAGATTGTGGCCGTGTTACCTTGAGAAAGGCATGACTTCATCTGTTATGATCCAGCTATGAGTAGATTGTAGGGTTGCCTAGGTTCTCTGCCATGGTTAAACAACCAGTCTAGAAGTAAAACTCTGAATTCAAATCAGTTTGGGTCACATTCTACCTCTGGTGGAGGAGTTGAGTAAATACGCTGCTACTTTTCCACGTTGTCGCCATCAATATAAGTGCCTCATCTATACCAAAGCTCTTAAATACCCTCCTCGAATACCGTGGCGTCACGTGAATTGTTCTTCAATCAGTTGCCTTACGACCCAATAAGATTATATCTTAATTTTTCGTGGATGATTTTATGGGCCTCTAACCTTTGAAGATCAAATTCCACAGTCATATCACGAAATTTTCTTGAATCAAAGTTTCAGAGCATGTAATCTTGTCATCTGCTATTAACGAAAATTTTCGCGATGAAACTTGTATTTAAGATGGTCGACGGCATACATATCGTGGGGAAATTTAAAAGCCAATTTTTATCAAGATTTACTCATTCGTCAAGAAGTATGTTGGTAGGATTAGTCCTTCCAGAATAATTTTCGTTCCCAAAATTCTAGTCCCTCCTAAAGGGAGACGATCCTTTCGATGCTAATTTTACTTACTTTCTGAACTTCCTAGTCAGTTTTTAGCTAAAATATTCCTATCACACACGAGGAGTGGAAGAGTAGTCAAGGAGTTTTTAGCTAACAATTAAACAAACAAAGAGTATATATATATATATATACGCGTGAGAGAGAGGGAGAGAGAGAGAGAGAGAGAGAGAACTAGAGAGACAAACTGAGCTTCGTGCAGTATATCACATCAGACATAGTACTCAATGCCAAATATTTGCTATTCATTAAAGCTACATTTTTATATGTCTGATTGCGTGAGAGTAAGGTAGCTGGAGTATGACGTCAAGAGTGTTAGTGATCCCAGGTTAAGAATTAAACTATCCGATTCTTTGCTTACGTATGATAGAAATAATCAATTAGCAAAAACAGGCAGTTAGGTTATTCACTTAATCATGAAAATCTACAGGCTAACGGAGACTTAAACGCACAGTACTTGCCAGCGAATAAGACGCACCTTTTAAAAAGACCATTATTATATTCCGTCTTTCTTTTTCTTTTTTTTTCCAGCTGTAGAATACGCTGATGGCATCTCGATAGAGGATTAAGACCCCCAACAAATGACTGTTCTGGATATGATACTAAATCATGTTATTGTGAGGCTCCAATCCTGGAGCTTTTGTGAATATAGAGTACTCCTTAATTTCTATAACTCTCGGGTCCACTCAGACTCAGAGAAAAAGTACCTGTTATGATCCCATCAACGGATCAAATAGAACTCTACTTAGAATTATTATTAATATCAAATAGAATTATTAGCACTAAATAGCAATACTTGAAACTATTTAAATGTTTGAAAATGAATTATTAATATTAAATATAATTATTTGTGTTAGATAATAATACTTGAAACCATTTAACTGTGTCTAAACAAATATAATCTGGCTGGTTTAAAAATAATGTTTCCCACAAACGATTCACTTACAAATTCATATATATATATATATATATATATATATATATATATATATATATATATATATATATATATAAAGCAGGATTTGACATTTGATAACCCACAAGTGTTGATATGCCATAAAACAACCCACTATTTTCCTTTGGGGGAAGTTGGAAGGCCAAGCACTAAGCGTTTGTGTTTACAGCTAGAATGTACAGATGCGATGAACAGAAATCTCAGAAACATGTGACTCACAAATCAGTAAATTTAATATGTCTTGCCAAGAAAAGATATTTTGAGTTGATGCTTTGATAAAATCATCAACGATTCTTTCCTTATTTTTCCCTAAGTATTCAAGATAACTGATATAAATTCCAACCAGACATGACACGGTGAATCTGGCAGTTGATTTACCTTGCCTACGGGTAATGAGGAACTTTGCATGACAGGGGCATTTAACTATAAGAAGTATTCCACAGAACTGCAGATTCTCGATATTTCAATGAATTCGTTAACAAAAAAAAAGTTTTTATTCATTTAAATTCTCCCCCACCCAACACACGTTCACTCATAGATTTCCTCCATTTAAAAAAAAAAAATTATTAAATTTAGAACGACGATTAGTTTGTCAAACGTCAGCATTCAAGGTTGGTTAAAAATAAATTTTAAAAAAATGAATTTTGAATACTTTTTTCTAGGCCAGTTAGCCCTCTTCACATCACGTGTAAAACGCCATTGTTTACTTTGATTTATTTGTTTAATGGCATATCAACCTTCGTGGATTATTTAATGTTAAACCCATCCTAGCAGAAGAGAGCAGTAGTGGTATTATTTAACTCATCGTTGTGGGGGATAAGTTTGTTGATACTTTTCAACATGAGTATTAGTCCAAAAGTTGACGTAATATCGCGACTGCAGCTCGAACTAATTTTAAAAGATATTGCAATCCAGCACATTAGCCACTTCACCATGGGAATTACTGTAAAACGTTATGTGGTGTAAATCAATCTAAGCTAACCTTAGTAAATATTTTCGTCCCGAGTAAACTTTGAAATCAGGTAAAAGGTAGAATTTTGAATGCTGGTTTTCAAGCTAAGGAAACAGATACACTTCGAAAATTGGTGTCCTCGCTTTTGTTTCTGACTAAGTGTATAGCATCTAGAAGCATGAATTATATCGCAGTTCAAGTAAAAGCCATGATTACGAATACTGATTTTCCAGGCAGGCCTGCTCTTTGCACTTGCAAGATGGGTGCAATACAATCTTCCCAATCCCAATTTCTCCTTATTTAGCTTTCTAAAAGTGTGAATAGTAAATATTTATAAAAATACTGGAACGAATGCCAAACGCGAAATAAGCGTTTTTCCTTTCTCTATGATGGAAGCCAGCCTCCCATTTACGAGGGGTTTTATTCACAGGTTTACCTTTTGATAGCTCAGTGGCAAAACGCTGCATATTCGCAGTAATTTTAATGTTTGTGGAGGTTCTATGAATGACTGTTTTTATCATTTCCAATTAGGTAGGGATAAGTAGCCAATATTTTATCAGTCTAATAATTGTATTTTTTAAATTGCTGAACCAGTAAAAACATTCACGGTTTTATAATAAACAACAACCAAATATTAAAGATTGAGTGATAGCAATTGCATGTCAACCCGTCTAAAGTTATTTTATGCCTCGAAGTTAAGGAATCGCATATGTATATATTTACTTTTTTGTATAGTTGTTTCTAAAGAGATTTTTTTTTCACATGGTTATCCAAAAATTAAAGATCAATCTTATATTTCAAGTGCTTTAGATATGAATAACATTAATATTCACATATATAAGATAATTATTTATATATGTACAATACAGATAAATGAATTGAATAAATTTTTAAACAAATAAAGTTATTGAAAAGAATAATTTTTATAATTTTATTATGTTTTTCTGGTCGCCTTCGACTACGGTCGCCAACTTTACTATATATATATATTGTCATCTACAGATAGACTATTTCGTTGTATCACAACTTTTCAGTATGGCTAGACACGTAGGACGCTTGAAGCTGGGATCGAAACCCGCCCAACTTTACGTTAGACTTAGTATTACAGAACTCAAACAAAAACTATTTGTGATGTCATTGACTTGATCTAGCGTACAATGACTTTTTTCCTCCAATCTCCTTCAATTTTTCAGATCCCTTTTTAAAACTCATTCCCTTTATTAGTAAATACGAAGATTGACGTATAAAGAAGAGTTGGTCGAAAGGCTTAGTAAATTTAAGTAATTTACTAAGCTTATTTGCTAACATGTATCACAAGGTCGCACGAATGATTAATGAGACTCGAACTCACTCGTGAAGGTTTGTTAGTTTATCTTGCTAACCATTATACCACCCAAGGTGTCTAAGTATTATATTTGCTTCAATCGATTTTAATTGTTAAATATTAAAATCATGTTTCCCATTTTACAATTCATTTTTAATAAGTTGTTGTACAAGAAATCAATTTGTTTATTTTTGGAGCCGTTACAACCATCACTTTATCAATGTCACCAACATCATATGGTCTTTTCAGTAAAAGATTAACTTTCTTAATTCTTGTTTTCTTAACTAAGTCATTCTTGGTGATATCTCTAAGCACATCTTTATGATACAATACCGAAATTCCTCTACTACTGAACGAGTATTTCTTAGAGATGAAACCCTTCATTATTCCATTTTACTGAATTCCAAAAAAATGCAATACATATCACTTTTGAAAAGAGTCTTTGACAGATTCCGTTTTTCTATATATTCGTCTGTAATGCATTGTTTTAATTCTGCGTACCATCTGTAAGTGTGTCTCCCTTCATCTTCAGATATATTTACTTACCCTCCCATAAAACTTAGTTATTTAAGGCTTCAAATGCCAGTGCGACGCTGATTATGTGGGTAAAACACTCCAACGACTCGAGATGAGGATTTTCCATCATGTCGTAAGCATGCATCAATAACATCATCTGGGCATTCACCGATGCATGAATCAGCCATTGAAGAACACTTGTTAAATATGAATACATGCTGAATCAGTTATTCAGAAAAGTTCTTCTCTGTTCTGCACATGGCTTGGACTTAACACTATTTTAACATCATAGAAGCTATTGTGATTAATAAACAACGTCCGACTCTGTGAAGAAAAAAAAAAAACTCAAACATAAATTAGAATTATTAGAGGAATTATTGACTTTCTCTGGAGTGCAATGTCTTTTTCCCTGTCTCCATCCAATTTTGAGATCCTTTTTAAAACCGCATTCCTTTTATTAGTAAATTCCTACGACTAACTTACAAAATATCGATCAAAGGTGCCTATGTTTTATATTCATTTTAATCGATTTTATTCGTTAAATATTAAAATCCTGTTTCTCATTTTTATAAATATATATATATATATATATGTATATATATATATATATATGTATATATATATATATATATATATATATGCAAATAAATAATGGAAAAAAATCCCACAGTATGGAGAAAAATTGAAAAACAGTAATCCAAAGTGATAGATTTATTGTGAAAGAAAGTCGATTTTAATGAACTATCCCCAGGACTTTAGATAAGATGATACTGAGTGTTTTAAATCAGCTTTCATATTTAAAAAAATATCTCATGATTGTGTAAGGCAATGATGTAGAAAAAGTGGAACCATCAACAGATATAATGGATTAGAAAAAGAGAAAGAAGAAGTAGAGAGAGAGAGAGAGAGAGAGATAAAGGAGAAGAAAAGGAAGGGAAATAAAGATATAAAGAGGGCGAAGATACAGAAAAAAGAGAAGAAAGGAAAGATAAGAGAGAGAGAGAGAGAAAGAGAGAGGAAGGAAAGAGATGAGAGAGAAAAAGGGAAGGAAAGAAAAACAGATGAAAAAGGAAGTAGAACAAATGGCCATATCAGAAGTAAATAACTAAATAGGGTTAAATCATAAAAAAATAACTGTATGTACATTGAAATGTCTATAAATGAAAAAGTAGGAAAACAGTAGCAAGAGGAGAAAGGTGGGTTGAGGTTTTTCTTCTATTTTCTATCCCTCTATTTTTTTCTTTCCAGTTTATTCTCTCTTTTCTTTCCTTCCTTCCTCTCTCTGTCATATCTTTTCTTTCTTCTCTTTACTCTCTCTCTCTTCTCCTTTTTAGAGATTTCTTTCCCTTTCTTTTCTTCTCTTTTCTTTCTTTCTTTTTTTTTTCTTCTTTCTCTCTTTCTAATCCGTTATACGTCTTGATTGTTCCATTTGTTTTACATCATTGCCTTACACAATCACGTGCGATTTTTTAAAATATGAACGCTGATTTATTGATTGAACGGTCGTATGTTCTTCCTTTCTTTGTATATATAATTTCCTCCCTTGTTTCTGTATTTTATTAACCATCCATCGTATCTAACAACGCTCGGTATCATCTTTTCTAAAGTATTGACGATAGTTTATTAAAATCGGATCGTTATAGCGTCGACTTTCTTTCACAATAAATTCATCACTTTGGATTACTTTGTTTTTCAATTTTTCTCCATACATATACACTAAAATATACATATTCCTATATTTATAACAGCGCCACCATTAATATTGAGCACTGTTTAATAACGCAAAATTTGGTCCGCCATTAACTTACCAAGTGACCAAGTAATAACCATAAACCATTAATATATATATATTTCTCACACAATTGGGATAAAAATTTATGGTTAAAATCGTTGTTGATCCTTAAACTCTTTATAGAGCTCAATGCACGAAAATTCAGAGCAACATATTTTAAGTATAAAAGTAAAGTTGGCGACTTTAGTCGAGGGTGACCGGAAGACTCCCTTTTCAGTTGCTACTGCATCCAAAATGTAGGGAAGAACGCTACTCAATTCCCAGGATTGCTCCACTTTATCCTTGATCTTCACCTTATAGTGCTGGGTGCTAAGCAAGGCGGTATCAAGTACCATTTTTTGAGTATTTGGTATGACTCTACTTGGGATTGAACGCTGGTCTCCCGGATCATTGACGAACACTCTATTCATTAGGCGAATGGCAAAATGATAAAACAAGAAAAAACTGATGACTCAGAATTTCACGCTGTTGATTCGAATGAGAGAGCTAGTATTGAATACGTCAGATTTTGTTAGGTTCAATCGAATATGTAGTCTTTCTTGAGTGACGTGACAATCAAGTGGTTGACGTTCCTAGACAGACGTCAAATTACTTGGTAAATATTTAATTTCAGGGCGACATTTTGTTTTTCATATATATATATATATATATATATATATATATATATATATATATACCCACATTCCATTATCCTCTTTTAAGTGTCACACATAAGAACGATTGGCACAAGCGAATTAATATACAGAGTTCTTTAAAATGTCAATACAGAGATTTTTGTTGGTTTACTTGGTATTAACTGCATGTCAAACCGACATGAGTTATTTTATGCCGACGCCAATTTAACAGCTGGACACATAGCATAACGGTTATAGGCGTTGGATCCCAAAGCTTCTAAGGAGACAATCATCTGGAGGTTGCAGATTCAATCTTGACTGCAGGCGAGTAACAATACAAGAATACTTAACACTTGTACCAGGTTAGGGCTAACGGAATAAGAACAGGTGACCCCCGTGGATTCAATAAAGGACGTAGTTCGAAGTTCCGTGAAGGTTCCCGAGTTCTACAAACACCTGAAGAAGGCCGGAGAACATATCGGCCGAAACGTTGTGGAAATAACTATAAAGATGAAGTCAGTAGTCCGAAAACCCTTAATAATAAAAAGCTAATTTAACAGTTATGGTTTTCAATTGTATACGGTAAAAACATCTTCATAATCATTTTAACGTCCTTTTTTTTCTGTTGCAATGCTTAAAGAGGTTGTGTATGTAGCTCAGAATAATTTTAAACATTATCCCATAGAAGATCTATTTGATCTAAAGATGGCACCCTTACAGGTTATAGCTCTCCTGGTCAGAGTGATCCTGGGAGTAATAGCAACGTAGGGGTGACTTTACACTCCCATGAGCTCCAAAAGTTGAACCTCACTACCATATGCAATTTAGTATCGAGGACACCAATTTGGAGGTGAAATAATATTTAAGACAATCATGTGTCATAAAAAATCATTTACTTCAGTTTAATATCAGTTTTATTATCAATTATTATATTGTGGAAAGCAAACCAATTAACCTAGAACTGGTTATGCTACTTTTAATTTCCTACATGTCTTGAGGCAGATTCCCAAGAGAATGTGGACAACCATAATTTTCATCTTGTTTAAATACGTAAAAACATATATTTTTTATTATAAACTTGCTTTCAGGACGCCTTCAGTGGTCATTAATCTCAGTATCTTGTCACATCCTGTTTACAAAATTTATAATTAATTGCAAATAAATGAAAATAAATAAATAGAAGTATTCTATAATCAAGTTCAATTATCTCTCAATAAAAATTATGCCAATTGGCACAAGCGCAAATCCTAAACTATTACGATTAAGATGCAAATTTAATTGGGAATTGCTCTTAAATGATATTGCCCCAATAAAAATCTTGCCACAATTTTGTTTGGTTGGTTGTTTTGTTTTACGATGTATCAACTCTTTTCTGGTCATTTAACGTCAAATCAAAATTCAAACAATTCAGTTTAGTATGAGTATAGTTTTTACTTCCAAACATTTAAATGTCAAAACAGTTCTATTTGAAACAATTCAGTTTAGCATAAGTACACAGTTTCAATGTCAAAAGCAGTTCCATTTCAAAGAATTCAGTTTTGAATAAGTACACAGTTTAAATGTCAAAAAAGTCCTCTTTCAAGCCATTCAGTTTAGCATAAGTACACAGTTTCGTTCTATTTGACCCCTAGATAGGACCCCATCAGGTGCTATCACTCTGAGCTAGATTGGACCTGGGAGCGATGGTAACAAAGAGGTACTCCTCATTCCCCGAAGCTCCAGCATTACTAGAACGTTACTATTAGATTGTTCAGTATCATATCCAGGACACTCGTTGGAGGTGGTGTCTTACCCTTCTGCAGAGAAACAGTCACGTATTCTACAGCCCCAGCCGACTGGGCAATTTCTACGATGTATAATTTTTTCTATGATGATAACATACTTATATAAATCCTATCATTAGATTGTAAATGCTTTCTAAAGTATTATTATATATATGTTTATGAAATACACAGCGATAAAAAAAACATAAGGTCGTTAAGGATTTTATTTATTGAATCAACGTTAAAAATTTCGGTTTTTAGACCTTCATCAGGTCGTATGAGCCATTAAATGAAACGAAAAAGGTGAGAAAGTTTTTCATTCTATTTCCATAGGTAGCGTTCCGTTTAAAAAAAAGAAAGAAAGAAAGGTTTAACGTTGGCAAATAACTGAATAAATATAAATCTTCCTCTGAAAACTTCTGTACATTTTCATACAGTCGGATTTATTTTCAGTTTTTCCCAGATATATATGCTTGAGTTTCGATAAATAACTTGAAATTATACACTGTGAATTGAAGCGAACAAGTTGACCTTTAAAGCTTGAAAAAATCTCTACAAAACTAGTGGGTCAACTTGTACGGCACGGATAAAATTAAAAGATTTACCACTGGTTGACCACTTTGTAGTAAAGCTTTGAATTAGTCGACCTCTAGTTTTGTAGAGATTTTTTCCGGTTTAAAAGGTCAACCCGTACGCCGCAATTTATTGAAAATAAAGGTGCAGCAAAAAGTATCAACAAGGATGTTTACATCTTTTTTAAATTTAGATTTTAGAGGAAGACGCTTGGAAAAAGGAGTAATCTTTATCATAAAGTTATGATGTCTAGACGAGCCAATTCCAATTTTAAAAAATAGATTAATCCCATTTTTCTTATTCTTTATGCATATCTATTGTAAAACAATTTGCAATACATTTTTACAATAAACCCATTAGCAATTTATTTCGATAGAATTTTTTACCGTGAATTTATATTCTAAATTATCAATGATCCATTTACATTATATATATACCGTATTTGATGGCGTTTTAGACGCACCATAATTTAAGCAGATCAAGAAAAAACAAAGTACTAACATCAAACGTGATAAAATTAATATAATAAATATCATCAATGATAAAACTTTTAATCTGCATAATAGCCTTCTAAATAATGACAATAGGTATATGAAAATTACTTTAAAATCTAAGTTTATAGAAGTTGCCAGGTAGTTAATCTCGGCTGACAGTCGAGATTTTTAAACCTATACATGGCATATAAGACGCAGGGGAATTTTATAAGATATTTTTAGCAAAAAAAGTGCGCTTTATATACTATCAAATACAGTAATATCCTTATTTAGTCAGTAAAAAACCCACAACTAATGATCTGATGCTACTACTTCTAATACATAGCATGAACCAATACTTTTAAATTCCAGACAAAAATTGATGAGAAGTCGATCAAAACGAAGGCATATACAAGTAAATCTTCGATTTTTGCTAACGTTTTTGTAACGCTAGAAGAAATGTTTGATTTTTCAACCAGCTTCAAATAAAATGGATAAACGGAATTAAGGTATATTATAAGTTAGGTATCCCTTTAGTAAAAGTTGATTGCTAAATATACAAAAATACCATGAAACATCTTCCTTGAGCAAAGTATCTAAACTTGTGTATCACACAAGTCGGCAATGTTTTAATCATTTCTTTCGCCAGACCGCCATAACTTTTTCCTTCACTTCCATTCCACCTGTAAAACGCATCAGCTCAGTCTTCCAAAGATGTTTATATATATATGAATACTATTATAAACAGGTTCAAAATGGAGAATATAAGGATTTTGCTTACTTTAGCGCTTACTATTGCACAAAGCCATCCACTCACTACCCGAACTATCGACCTTGTTAACTATGGTGCTGAAGTAATGTTTAGTGTATATATATATATATATATATATATATATATATGTATATATATACATATATGTGTGTGTGTGTGTGTGTGTGTGTGTGTGTGTGTGTGTGTGTGTGTGTTTCTTATTGGCCCATAAGATGCTTCAAATTTCAAATATAAAAACTGTTTAAAGAGTGTCGTTTAATTGTAATTTGAGTACGTTTAATCATTATATATATATATATATATATATATATATATATATATATATATATATATATATATATATATAAAGTCTACATACGCTTTATCACTGATGTTGAGTAAGAACATCCCACAAAACAGCAGCTCTACGGCCACCAACCTCCCATCTCAAAAACCATCCAAATTAGACGAAGACATGCGGCACACTGCTGGAGAAGTAAGCGACGTTCTACTATGGACTCCTTCACACAGAGGAGAAAGTGTAGGACGACCAGCGAGAACCTATCTACTACAGCTCTGTAAGGAATGTAATCTAGAAGCGATGGACTATTGAGATGAATGGCGAGAGAGAGTTAGGGAAATCTGTGCTAGCGACTCGACATGATGATATGATGATGATGATGATGACATTATTAAAAACAGCGAAATATGGTCCTTCGAGGCGCAAATATTTAAGTTTTAATGTAATAAAATATATTAAATTACAAAGACTAATGAAAATGATTAAGATCGCATATAAAAAAAAAAGATTATTATCATTTTTATTTTACTTGATATCTGTGTAAAATTATATATAGGATTGTTTTTAATACGTTTGAGAATAAAACAAAATCATCAACACTTAGTAATTATTCATTAAACCATGTTTTGTTCAAACCAGTATGCAAATTATCCACACAGCATACTCTATAAACTTTTATTTCTTAGTAATATATAACAGACATTGTGAGATTGAATAATCATAAACAACATGAGCTATTTTGTGGAAACTATAACTCAGCTAGAATTTAAAAGACAGTATCAATAAAAAAGAAGAGGCTAATAAACATTTAATAATTATTCCATAATCACTTAGAATATTGGGTAAATAACTTAGGGGATTATGATGTATTTTCAGTTACAGACAATCACCGTTTTATTTATGTATATATCATCATCATCATCATCATCTCATGCTGCTAGCACGGATTTCCCAAACTCTCTTTCGCCATCCGTCGCTATCATATATTTCTTCCTGCAGGTCTTCCAGGCTACACCCTGTGTCCGAACAGAGCTGTTGTAGATAAATTCTAGCTGGTCGTCATACACTGCATGTTTGTGTGTAGGGGTCCATTGGAGAACGTCGCTAATGAGTTCGTCCTTGCTCCTCCAGCAGTATCCTGCATGTCTTGTTCGTCTAATTTGGATGGTCTTCGAGATGAGAGGTAGGTGGCCGTACAGCTGCTGTCTTGTAGCATTCTTGTGCTATTGCCGTCAAGATTTTTCTCTATACATTGTCAGCGTCCAAGTGGTGCATCCATACAGTAGTATAGACACGACCGCTGCTTGAAAAAAATTGCGTTTTATTTTATTGGATAGGACTGACTTCCATAAGATCGATAGCCCATCGATAGCTGTCCATGCCTTCGCTAATCGCGTATTGATATCATTTTTCCCTAGATGAGTCACTGCTTCCGATGGAGGTGAACTTGTTCTCTAGTTTCAGAGAACCACCAATTTGTGTGGAGATATCGCATGTATTGAAAAAGAAAATATTTGACACTGAAGTTTACAGCTGTACCGCTATAAGATTGGAATGACTTTGTATTGATCAAAAATTATCATTGATCAAAAGTTATTATTGCATCATTCTCTGTCCTTTTTGTTTTCTTTTTCAGCTCTGGCAAAATTTCCCATTTCTTGTACTTAATAAAACTCCCCATCATGGAAGTCAATACTGACCTATTATTACAGCCTCATCCTGGAAACATTATTGACACTGTCTACAAGTCAAAGCACAGAGTGGTGTAACAGTCATTTACTTAGGTTGTTTATATTCATTTTGCAATTATGCCAATTAGGAAATACATCAATACGTGGTGTAATGGTTATCGTCGTAGGAAATGAACACGGCGACACGAGTTCAAATCCTCGACGAGACTGATTGCATTTCACGTAGCACTAATACCCTTGGGAAAGGTATGAATCCAATTATTATCCCTCCAGCTATGGGTAAATAGTAGGACAGACTGGGTTCTTCAGCCTTGGTAAGGCAACTAGTCTAGGAGAAGGAAAACTCTGAATTCAAACCTGTTAAACTCCGCTTAAAGTTTGACCTTGTGTCATATCCTGCCCTAGCGGAGGGGTTGGGTAAATAGGATTAGGAAATACATCAATCCACTTTTCCCTGTGCGTTCGTATGAGTAAGAGAGAAAGGGGTTAGGAATAAAGCAACGGTTAAGAGAACGAAACATGGAATCGAATTCCAACTGAATCTATTTATGCTCATTTTGTACTTAATGCTTTTGGAAAAGGCATGAATCCACGTTATTTTCTATCGACAAATGTCTTTAAAAAATTACGTATCACTGACATACCACGATGCTTCAGTATAGAAGTATATCTTACCCTATATCTAATACTGCCCCGATGCAGTCATACCTAATATTTAAAAAAATCATTAGAAATCTGAATATCGACGGATATCACCCACTTTAAATGGGAAATACGTACTGGGTTGGTTTAGAAAGTATGGAGTTTTATTTTTACTTTATTTTCCATGTTGGCAACGCTGGTTCTAAATCAGCTGATCGATGTTGACTATAAACAAACATGGAAACATTCAGTTCAAGTTTGCTTCTCAGAATTCACTTTTTGCTAATTAAACTTAGAATATAACAAGTGTTTTGTTAAAAGTGTAACAAAAATGATATAGGTTTAAATTGTGCGTCAAACTCCAGCAAAATGCAACAAAAACGCTTTACAAGTTAATTCTGAATCATACAGGTGAGGTATTATCTTGTGAACTAGTATCAAGATGACACAAGGCATTTTTAAAGGACCGAGAAGCTATAGAAGATTGAACCCGTTCTAGTTAACCGGTTATTTCGGAAACCAAAGAAAATGTAACAAAGAGTGAAGACTTTTGTCAGATCTAATCGACGTTTGACGGCGAAAATGATTGGTTAGGAATCAAAATTAATCAGCAGGTTCTTAATCTGGTTTCTCAAACCCAAAAAGAAATTCATTTCTAGACTTACTGAGCGTAAAAATTTTGGCGCCAAATAATATTCCTATGATATAGAAACCATCTTACTTCCCTGATCTGAAAAATTGAGGTTATTTCCTGTTCCCAAAAAATCAAAACCTAGCTCCGTGGTCAACATTTTCGAACTGTTAAACAAGTAAAGCTCGCACCGAGACAAAATTTCCTGTACTGTGTACAGGATTAGAAACAGTGTCTCTATCAGTGTGTGGCTTCATAAGAAAATTATTTTCAAGGAGATAAAATTGATTTATTATTCAGTCAATAATAATAATAATAATAATAATAATAATAATAATAAGAAGAAGAAGAAGAAGAAGAAGAAGAAGTCTAATAACTTAATAAGTCTAATAACTTAATAAAATGGCCTTGTATTTGACCATGAAAAACAATTCATTATTAACTTAACAAAGTAGGTGGGATTCCTATCAAGGAAGTTGTATGTATGAAAAACGTCATAATGACGAAACTAACAATCAAAATGAAGCGTCTTCTCGAATCCTTAAGAGGAAGAACATACCAGCCGTAACTGAGACGCTCCTTTGAAGAAGAATTAAAAGTGACGAGCAGATGGATTCGTTTACGAAAGAGGAACTATGAGTTACTGGTTAATCCCAAAACATTATATTTTAATCTGAAAGCACTTCTTCCGGTTCCGCTGAGGAAATCCGGCGCAGTCTGGCATCTTTAAAAGAACGTATCAAATTTCACTATTTCAATAAAATAAAAATTGTTTTTATTTAGAAATGTTGTTTGTTGTTGTTTGTTGTAGGAACTTTTTCTGTGGCTTTTTACTCGTTAAACCTTAATCCAAATACTATCATAATGATAGTGTGCGGATGTTATTATAGTGTTGCTTGACAACACTATAATAACAATCCATTTTTTTATGTTTATTATTTAAAGACTGCTTTTAGCGATCAGTAAACTCGATACCAAGTAATATCTTATTTATAGTATTTATATCATAGTAGTCATTTATTCACAGGGCCATTGACCTAATGATTAGAGTGTTCTCTAATGGTTCGCGAGATAGGGTTTCAATCCCAGGTCGAGTCATACCAAAGGCTCTAAAAATGGTACTTGATGCTGCCTTGCTTAATTCTCAGCATTATAACGTAAGGATCAAGGGTGAAGTGGAGCAATCCAGGGAATGGAGTAGCGCCCTCCCCTACACCTCAGTGTAGTAACTATTGAAAAGGGAGCCTTCGGGTCACCCTCGACTAAGGTCACCAACTTTACTTTACTTAGTCATTTACTAAGCTTAGTTTAGTTAGGCACAAGGTCAAAAATATTAGTCACCGAGTGAGAATCGAAAGCTGGAAGTTAGTTGTTTAGGTGTTTTTAATAATAATAATAATAATAAAAGGACAACAAAAACACCTTATGAAACTATTAAAATCTACAGCCAAGATTTTGGAATAGAATTTGGGATTGAAAAATGTGCCGTGCTTATAAAGAGAAAAAGAGAGAAACAACGGACGGAATAGAAGTGCCCAATCAAGAAAACTACGATTAACTGGTAATATTTGAAGCGGACACCATCAAGCAAATAGAATGAAAGAAAAAGTAAAAAATGATTCACTCAGAAGAACAAGATAATATCTCGAAACCAAACTCAGCAGCAGAAATCTAATTGAAGTAATAAATGCCAGGGCAATTTCCCTTAATACTCTGGACCCTTCTTGAAATAAACAAAAAAGGAATTCAAACAGAACAACAAAAAACTGATGAAGATACCCAAGTACTTGAACTTGTGAAATGACTTGGATAGACTATTTGTCAAGAAAAGAAGGAGGAAGAGAACTCACAAACATTAAGGGTTACGTAGATTCAACAATTCAGGTGCAAGAGTAATCTACAAAATAGAGCAAAGAAAGACTGATTATAGCAAGAAGAAACGGCAATATCAACAGAAATAACTTAAGGACAAACAGAAAAACCTAGAAAAAAAATCTAGAAAACAAAACAGGGAAGAAAAACATCTGCACGAATACTTCAAGCGACAAACTAAGGAAATTGTGGACGAGGTGACAAAGAAGAGAAAACAAAGAAATATTTTGAATCTCTTAATAATAACAAAAATAATGCCATAAGAACCAATTATGTCAAAAGAAAAATAAATGATTCGTAGAAGAATAGCAATTGTAGGTTATGCGATGTCAGAGCTGAAATGGTAAATCCTATAAGTGAATTCAGCTAACACAAAAAGAATACAAGACTAGGTATGATTAGATGGGAAAAGGGATCTACTGGGAATAATGTAAAAGATTAAAATTGGACCATGCCAACAAATGGTTTCTGCACAAATCAGAAACTGACCTAGAAAATGAGATGTATAAAATTCTCTTTGACTTTATGATATAATGTCGGCCAAAATACCAGTCCCAGTATTAATTGATCAGAAGAAAAATTTGTTTACTAATGGATTTCGCCGTTCCAGCAGACCCCAGATTAAAAATAAAAGAAAGCAGGGAGGGAGACAAATACTTGGATCTTGTCGGAGAGCTGAAAAAACTGTGGAACATGAAGGTAGCGATGATACTAATTGTATATATTTACACACCCCTCCGCACAAACTGGATATGATACGAGGCGAATTTGTTTTTTTTTTTTTTTTGTTTTTTTTTTGCGGAGTGTAACAGTTTTGAATTAAGAGTTTTCCTTCTACTAGATTGCTTGTCTGACCAATGCTAAAGAACCCAGTCTATTCGACAATTAACCCATAACTTGAAAGTGAATAACTGGATTCATACCTTTCTCAAGGTTATTAGTGCTATGTGAAATGCAATCAGCCTCGTCCTAGATTTGAAGTCGTCTCGTCGTGTCCATTTCCTACGACGATAACCATTACTCCACTTATTGTGGGTGATGAACGGTCCTCAAAGGTCTGGAAAAGAGACTGGGGATGAGAGGAAGAATCGAGACCATCCAGACTACAGCACTGTTAAGATGGGAATACTTAGAAGAGACCTGATGAGACTTGCCGTCACTCAGACTCCAGTGAAAAACCGCCGGTTAAAACTGGTGTGAAAACTCACAAGGAGTAAGATAATAGACGAATTTTCAAAAATTTCCGAAATATGAAGCAACTAACAACCAGCATCTGTTTTCATAATGATTACGTCAATATGTCTGTTATCAATAAACCGATTTTTAGTATCTAATGAAGCAGTGATAAACCAATTATTACGTTGGTTGTTGTTTTGTTTATTTTTAATTATCGAATATCATTATCCGAAGCATTTACCATTACTTGTGTTTGTCCTTTAGTTTCTAATAGTAACATCATTACACTCATTTTTCATTAAATTTGATTATTATTACATTTTTTGTTTTTTTCCATAAAAATGACATGGCACATAAAAATAACAGTTTGAAAATCAACAAAGCCACAAATATTCATCAAATAACTACTAATGATCTTCTAGCCCGACCACTAATCGAATTTAACGCCCCCGTGCCAAATATTTAGAAAGCTTTGGTAAGTCCGGTACCAGGCAAAATGGGATTATGTAGATCGTGTTGCATCAATCTTTGAAGTGAAATCAGCATTCTAAATCCGAGCTTTTATCT
This sequence comes from Sepioteuthis lessoniana, assembly GCA_963585895.1. NCBI lineage: Eukaryota > Metazoa > Mollusca > Cephalopoda > Myopsida > Loliginidae > Sepioteuthis > Sepioteuthis lessoniana. The sequence continues at coordinate 101,155 of CAUZXS010002957.1, read as the reverse complement.
GTACTCTAGCATCAATCATGTGCACCAATGAGAAAACAGGCAACTGTCTCTGCTACAAGAAATAGATCTAATGAATGAAAAATGAGTGACTGCAATATTTTCTTATTCAATAATAATCAATTAAATTTTATTGCAAGAAGTCCTTGTGACATGCTTTAATCTTAATTTCGACCGAGATAACTCTAGCGTAATAAAAAAAAAAAATACAAATCAAATCTTTGAAATCTGCCTTTATTTCATCATATCAAACAATTATGCAAACGACCCTGTTTCTTTTGTATATCAGTTTTTGACAAAATATAACGATAAAATAGAATATCAATGAAAAAATATAAATTGAGTAAATTTTATTAAAAGGAAACTGAACGACTGCAGTATTTTTCTTATTGACTCTAACAAAACGGCTGGAGAAGAAGCTAGACGGTAATTACACAAGAATGCTGCGAGCAATCTTGAACAAGTCATGGCGGCAACACCCCATAAGACACCAACTGTACGGCCACCTGCCTCCTATCACGAAAACTGTGGTGTAATGGTTATCGTCACAGGATATGGACACGGCGATACGAGTTCAATTCCTGGACAAGACTGATTGCATTTCATATAGCACTAATACCTTTGGGAAAGGTATGAATCCAATTATTCTCCCTCCAGCTATGGATAAATAGTAGGGCAGACTAGGTTCTTCAGCCTTGGTGAGGCAACTAGTCTAGGAGAAGGAAAACTCTGAATTCAAACCTCTTAAACTCCGCTTTAAAAATTGACCTTGTGTCATATCCTGCCCGAGCGGAGGGGTTGGGTAAATAGGATTACGAAAACTATTCAAGTTAGACGAACCAGACATGCAGGACACTGCTAGAGAAGCAGGGACGAATTCATAAGTGATGTACTCTTATGGACCCCCACACATGGCCGTGCAAAAGCAGGACGACCAGCCCGAACATACATTCAGCAACTATGTGAGGATACGGGATGTTGTCCAGAAGACCTGCCTGAGGCGATGAACGATAGGGAAAAGTGGCGAGAGAGGGTCAGGGATATCCGTGCTACCAGCACGACATGATGATGATGATGATGATTAATTTTAAAATCTTCCAAACAACTAATACTCAGAGTCTGTTTTCGTGACGATTATATCAACAAATTCCGTTATCATTTAAAAAAAAAACAATTTTGTAGCATTAATGAATCACAAACTACATTGTTTTCTCAATGATACTATTTAGTTGTGATGCGTAGTAATGATAGTAATCACGAAACAGATTTTCAAATAATTTTTCAATTAAGAATCTTCAAAGAAATCGGTGTTCAGAATCTGTTTTCATAATGATTTACGTCAACAAATTTCTTTATTATTTTAAAAGCAGTTTTGCACAATCTGATAAAACTAAAAGAGGAAACATCCAAATAGATTGTTCATTCCATCAACTCAGTTTTCACTTTTCAGTCCTATTTCTTAACCAGGGTGAATTATAAACAGTCATTAAACTTAGCATAGTTTAGTACTTTCCTGAACGAGGCTGTCTGCATTTGACCTAGCGCTAATACTCAATGGTATGAACATGACTATTCTCCTTTCAGCAGACAGGGTTCTTTAACCTTGGCAATCACTCTAAGAGAAGGAAAACTCTCTCTTCAAAACTTCACTTAAAAACTGACCGAATATCGTATTCTGCTTATGTTCAAAGGTTTGGTTAATGTATATTATAGTACTAGGTCAAATGAAGAAAATGAAAGTGACAGTTGAAGTTAAGTGGTACCAGTCTTCACGATGAGTAGAGGCTACTTGCCAGGTTAAAGAAAATCTGCATTCAAAGTTGATTGGTGGAGTTTATAGCATATCAACCATTGTAGGTTATTTAATGCCAAATCCTCTCTATGCATATATATTGAATATATAGGAATTGTTTTGGTTTGGTTTTATGGCATATCAACCATTGTAGGTTATTCAATACCAAATCCTCTTTATACATATATATTAGATATATGATTTTCAACCACACTTTATTGATAACATTTTGAAATGAATCACACAGTTTAATGATTTCAAGTATTGTTATGTAACAGTAACAATTTAACATCAGTCATTTGTTTGCCCACTGTTAAATAAGTATTCATAATATGTCAGTGATTAGTTTGTCAGTAATTTCATTTCTAAATGAGTGAGTACTAATTTGTTTGCATACTAGAATTACTGTTGTTTCTACACATTTAAGTGGTTTCAATTATTGCTAACACTAATATTTCTATTCAATATTAATTATTTGTTTGCACACAGTTAAATGGTTCTAAATATTGCTTTGTATCTGTAACCATTCAATTAAACATCAGTAATTTCTTTACACACAGTTAAATGATCAAACAGTTCTATTTCTAACATATCAATTTAGCATTAGCCATTTGTTTACACACAGTTTAAATGCCAAGCAGTTCTATTTGACCCATAGATAGGACCCAGTCAGGTGCTACAACTCCGGACCACAATGGACTTGGTAGCAATGGCAATGAAGGGGTACTCCGCATTTCCCAAAGCTCCAACATTCTAGAACCTCACCATCAGAGTGTTTAGTGTCATTTCCAGGACACTCACGGCAGGGCCTAACCCCTCTGCAGAGATGCAGTCGGTGTATTCTACAGCCCCAGACGACTGGGCTCTGCATTCAAAGTTCTTTCTATGACGTCAAATATCGACTAAGAGTACTTGTGAGATACCTGCTGGCGATAGTAGTTGTGTAAGTCATAGTAATCTGTATAAAATAATTTAATTTTGTCTGGTACAAAACTAACTGAACAAATTTTCACATTATCTTCTTGCCAGGTTTGAAAAATCCGTATTTTGAATTTTTGACTTTATCTAAAACACAAAGACTTAAATACCAGTGAGAAATAAGTAAACTTCTCAACAACAAAACCGTCCACTTCGTCATAAAACGTAATATTAGGAACATTGTTGTTGTGCACCAGAATTAAATAGGTTTACTCGTTCGAGGTGTTCTTGCCTTTAAAGCAATTTTTTTCTTGCTTCTCAAATACTGGGAAACGTGACATTCTTTCGTTCAAAGAGGCTAATCTTCAAATAAAACAATGACATGACACTATGCAAATCATAAATATTTGACATTTGTCAAGAATAGTGATTAAATCGCTCAAAGGAGAGAAGAAAATTACTACAGCTACCGATAAAAAAGACTTGTCTTCCACTGCTTCCCTAGACATTTTTCTCATAATAAACAGTGTGTGAGTATATACTTTAATTGTTTATTTCTCTCTTTGTTCATTTTTTATAATTTCTGCTCGTATGAGAGCGTCATGTCTGTGCGTCCGACCAAAAATCAAAGTGTCGCTGTACGATATTTCCGCTGAGGATGAAAGTGTAGCATCTGTACTATACAACAAATAAAAATTATCAAGTAATTATTTTTATCACTGTATTTTATGTCATAACACTGGGAATTTCAGGAACACGGATACATCACTCTTATCTAAGAAAGAAGTGCTGAGCAGGGATATTTTAGTCTTAGACTTTTCTGTAAATCACTGTTGTTCAAAAACAGCGTCAGTTTTGTGTAGGACAGTGCCTATGCCATACTGCTACACGTGAAAAATCGGATTTGGTATCAAGATATAATACTGACAGAATAGCTACCAAACTCACCGGTCCTCAATCCGATAGATAATTTGTGAATACACTGAAAAGAAAGATTATCCTAATGAACATCACCGTCATAGATCACGTGAAAGGAGTCATAATGGCAATTCGAACACAAAAAAGAAACTATCATCTGTTCTGAGAGGCTTTAACGTCTTACAACGTAAAAGTCTCTCAGGGTCAAAACAGAGATTAAAAACAAATATTTTCCTAGTACGCTTAGCGGAAAGTTTAATATCGAAAAAGAATGGAATCGGCAACCCTAGTTCCAATCCTGGATATGATGAAAAGAAAGAGTGGATCAATGGAAAATCCCTGCCATAGATCATCTGAAAGAAGTCGTAAAAGTACAAGATATCTACAACGATCCGAAAAAAAGCCTTGTAGCATCAATTCTTTTAAGAGTCAAATCAGTGATGATAAATAAATAAATTCTTTGTAAATACTGTCTTTTGAACTTAATACAGATTTCTTATCTTGTAAGTAATCGATTGAAGGAAACTAGTGCCAGAACTATTACAGTACACAGGGTCCCTTTGTTAACCCAACGTACCCATTATAAAAGAGAAGCTATACATGAAGCTTTAAAATAAAAAGTTATTTCACATTTTTCTTAACATCATTCTGATCTTTATGCTCGCTACTGTATATTACCTATCGAGGGCGGATGCTGAAATTTCATTACCAACTCAACTCCCGCATGCAGAACTAATACTGGACTTTTGGCACAGGAGAAGAGGAAATATCTGTGTACATATATATAAAAAAGATCTAGAATAAGGCCCTAACTGCATCAGTATGGTAATAGAATTCTTACCGAGTGACGACAAATTAACAAAGTCCGATGATATCGTGAAAAAGTGGTAATGATGCTTCGATCCCGAAACCATGCCTGAATCCAGAGTCGTCATCGGATAAAGGGTTTGTTGAAAGCAACACTGCTTTTTGCACAACAGTCATTGTATAAACTTATTGTATAAACATATTTCTAATATAGTAAGTTTTTGTAAGCAATAAAAGGCAATATCTTTTTTTAACTAAAAAAAATCTCATTGTCATTATTTTGGGGTTAGGTTTCCTAACTTTTTCAAGAGACTATCTTCAAAATGCCATTGAGATAACACTTAGAGCTACACACACACACACACACACACACACACACACACACACATATATATATATATATATATATATATATATCTTAATGTGGGTTAGAGATGAATATTTTTGGCATAGAATGTTGAAATAAGAAAGGACAACTACAAAGTATTTATGATTTTGTGTTTTTTTCTGCAAAAAAATCTTGTTAAAACATGATTTACTTATTTAACCTTTCAAATGAATCTCAACCCGACATAAAATAACCATTTCTAAAGTATTCATTGCTTTTTGACACTTATAAAATATGCAATGTCTCGGTTGGCAAAACAATTCTTAAATGAAAACACTTTTGGGGCATTTTCCTTTTTGTTTTATTGTGTGTGTGTGTGTGTGTGTGTGTGTGTGTGTGTGTGTGTGTGTGTGTGTGTGTGTGTGTGTGTGTGTGTGTGTGTGTGTGTTTTACGCAAAAATGGTAGTACTTCTTTATGATTACCAGCCAAAATCTATAAAGGCGTTGTATTCTTGTAACAATCACCAGTGATGATATATATGCATCTATTTAAAAAAGGAAAGGATTATGATTAGCATATCATAGTTATCTCTGTTATAACAACAATTTTTTTAAAGATAAAAATTGATGTTCAGTAAAGAAAAAAAAAAAGGATAAAACGTCTTTATTTACTATGAATTAAATACAAATTCTAAGTACGTTAAAGAGAGGGTGATCTTATCTTTATAAGATACTCTACTCATTCATTGCGATACAGACGCCCCAAAATCATGATTTACTTGAAAATTACAGTGGAAATTGCTTTATTCTCTGAGAGTATTTTAGGTATATTGATGGGTTAGTTACATACAAACATAATAAGAAATGTATTAGTGCAGAGATTTTGATTCAAAATCTTCCAGCACTTTTTGATAAAAATGTTTATCTATATAAATTCATAGCTTCATTCATTCAATTGGCCTCCATGCGAACTCAAATAAAACACAGTTCAAGTGTTTTAATCTAGATAATGCCAACTCTACATTAGAATTAATTATGACCATCTTCATTATTATCATTATTGTTTTATTACTAGTTTTGCCACATGTAATAATTTATTACGACACTCCTGAATACTAAAAAGACCTAATAAAACTACGAACAAAATCATCAAGTTGCGCTGATACCTCAGATTTCCTTGACTCTATCTCGCCACTGTTCTAGGTAAGTAATCTAGACAGCATCTAATGTCAACACAGATCAGATGGATGTAAGCCAACATTGGTGTATCCGTGTATCGTAATCTACAGAAGAACGTCACTTATGAGTTCGTCTCTACATCTCTAGTAGTACCTAGAATGTCTTGTTCGCTTTACTTGGATGGTTTATGATATAGCAGGAAAGTGGTCGTACAGCTGCTGTGATATAAATCGGCATGTAGCATCTTTGTATAGTTCCTATCTAGCTTTTCTCTACGCATTTTGTTAAAGTCTAGCTGTACAGTAATACTGAAATTGTTACATCTTGGAAAGATAAGATCCCCCTCTCTTTAATTCATAGTAAATAAAGACGTTTTATCTTTTTTTTTCTTTACTGAACATCAATCTTTATCTTTAAAAAAATTGTTGTTATAACAGAGATAACTATGATATGCTAATCATAATCCTTTCCCTTTTTAAAAAGATGCATATATATCATCACTGGTGATTGTTACAAGAATACAACGGCTTTACAGATTTTGGCTGGAGCTGTAGAATATACCGACTGCATTACTGCAGAGAAGTAACCCTTCTGCAACGAGTGTCCTGCATATGACACTAAACAATCTGACGCAAAGTTCCAGTAATGCTGGAGATTTCGAGAATGCAAATAACCCCTTCACTGCTATTGCTACAAGGTCCACTCAGCCCCTTAGATCGTAACACCTGATAGGTCCTATCTTTGGGTCAAATAGCACAATTTGACATTTAAACCGAGTGCAAACAATTGAATTATGTTTAACTGAATTGCTTGAAATAGAACCGTTTGATCATTTAACTGTGTGTAAACGAATGATGTTTAACTGAATTGTTAGTGATACATATAAATACTTAAAACCATTTAACTTTGTTGACTTATGCAAAATCGAATTGTTAGAAATAGAACTGTTTGATTATTTAACTGTATGTATCAACAACATTTGTTTGCAAATCATGTATTTGATATATGAATAAAAACAGGATTTGGCATTAAATAACCAACAATGGTTGATATGCCATAAAACTAAACCGAACCAAACTAAAAAGGAAGAATGTATCAATCTAGTGTCATGACAAAAAGTAAAACTTCTGAAGAACTATGCTCTCATAAAAAGCATAAAATGTTAACAGAATCTATTCAATATATGACTAAAATTCATTCAGTTCCAGCTCAGTTGGCTAAGGCTGTAGAATACACCGACTGCATCTCTGCAGGGGGGGTAACACCTCCTCAAACGAGTGTCCTGTATATGATCATTTATCAGTCTCATGGGAAGGCTCCAGCCTTGGATATTTGGGGAATATAGAGAACCCCTTCATTGCCATTGCTCCCAGGTCCACTTCGACCCAGAGTGGTAGCACCTGATAGGGTCCTATCTATGGGTCAAGTAGAACAATCTGTGTGCAAAATTTTGACAGTTATATAGCAATACTTGAAACCATTTAACTGTGTGCAAAAAGAGCTCAGTATCGTTTAAGAATGTTATCTGCAAAATGTGTGTACAAATCATATATATATTTAATGTATATGTATAACCAAGATTTACCATTTAATAACCTACAATGGTTGATAGGCCACTAAACCAAACCAAATCGTTTAGATCATTTACATGTTACCATAACTAAGAAAAGCAGAACATCATAGTGATATTTTTTATCATTGTAATTCACTTAAAATGCTTTAACTTAAAGAATGAAGTAGTTTCCAGTCCAAATCGCAACTGAATTATTTTTGGGGGCCTGCGAAGAATGTAATTTTTCTAATCATGCAAATACCTCATATAAAGAATATAATTATGAAATGCTAATTAGAATATTTCCCTTCTTTTCTAAATAGAAGCAGCAGTGTCATCATGAACTTCTGTTATAACAGAAAACCAATGAGTTCATAGGTTAAACTGGAATAAATATACATAAAAGTGCATCGACCTGGACTGTGGCGATAAAAAGCCACAATAATAAGATGGAGAAAAACAAGCAATAAAATAATAATTATGTAGACGCTTTCTTTAACTATCAAAACCAAAAGAATTTTTAGAAACAATTAGGAAATTTATAGCTTGACTTGTGTTCATAGAAACATGCTGCTGACAGCATGCAGCCTGGTACATTTGGGTTTAACAGCGTCAAAGTCATGCTGCGATTGAAAGCCTGTGCGTCTCTGCAGTCTCAAGCGAGGGAACCAGTCATTTCGACGCCGCGTCGAAACGGCACCCTCAATTTTCTAAATACATTCGCGGTAGTCGGCTGCATTCCTTTTGTGTTGAGACTTTGTGAGTTATGAATGAAGAGAAAAAAAAAATACATAAAACTCACTATAATTATATTGCAGCATGACCAAAGCCAAAATTCACTGCACGCTACTGCTTTGCAATCGACGTGACGCAAGGCCAATAAAAAGGAGATATATAGACTGATAATGTGTAGTAATTTTAGCTTCGTCCCTCCCCTCGTGTATTAATCATTTCACAAGAGACTTCTTTCACCATGACAACATACCAGCAATTTCTTTTTCCTTTTTTTTTTCAATTCACCGTACTAATCTATTGTCTGAATGAAAATCTACCTACCAATTAAGATCCAAAATACGGAAGATAAACACTTATTTTAGAAATATACAGATGTTGATGAAAAATTTTCCAGTCCTTTTTTATATCATCATCATCATGTCGCGCCGTCAGCACAGATATCCCTGATCCTTTCTTGCCACCCTTCTCTATCGTCCATTGCTTCGGCAGATCTTCAGGGCTATATCTCGTATCGGCACAGAGCTGCTGTATGTAGGTTCTAGCTGGTCGTCCTGCCTTTGCTCGTCCATGTGAAGAGGTCCACAGGAGTACATCACTTATGAGTTTGTCTTTATTTCTCCAGCATGTCTGGTTCGTCTAACTTTGATAGTTTTCGTGATGGGTCGTAAATGGCCGTACAGCTGCTGCTTTGTCGGGTGTTGCCTCCAGGACTTATTCAATGTTGCTTGAAGTATTATTGTGTGGTTGCCATCAAACTTTTTCTCCATATATTTTGTCAGCGTCCATGTAGTGCATCCATACAGCAGTATCGACACGATCGCTGCTTGGAAAAAACTGCGTCAGGTCAGACTTCCATATGACCGATAGCCATTCGATGGCTGTCCATGCTTTTGCTAGTCGCGTGTTGATGTCTGTCTCGGTTGATGAGGCACTGTTTCCTAGGTAGATGAACTTGTCTACTAGTTTCAGAGAGCTACCGTTTAGTGTGGAGATATTGCCGGTTTGATTAAAGCACATATATTCCGTCTTGTGTGCATTGATTTGTAGGCCTATGCCTGCAGTTGTTCGTTCCAGACGATGTAGCAGGATTTCAGCTTGGGCGGGTGCATTTGCCAGACGCGCTATATCATCTGTGTAGTCGGCGTCCGTAATTGTTTGTGTGGGGTACCTTCTGCTTCTTTCCTATGTTAGCTTGTAACCGTTTTCTTTCATTTTATCAATAGACGTTCTAAGCACGTAGTCTAGACATATGATAAAGAGGTACGGGGCTAATGTGTCTCCTTGCAGTACACCTGCTACAATGTCGAAGTAGTCTATGTCTCCATCCGGAGAACGGACTTTTACTTTTGTGTTTATATATAGCATCATTATGGCTGCGACGGTTTCTTTTGGTAGGCCGTAGGCGAGTAGAATTTGCTCCATCTTTCCACTGTGAATGGAGTCAAAGGCCTTGGTAAAGTCAACAAAATAATAATATTGTTGCCGCAAGGTTTTTTGCACGTACACCTTAAAAAATTCGACGGATTTGAAAATTTTCTAAAAATAATTCGCCTACTCTTCAAGGAGTTACAAAAATTGATCAGCCATCGAAAGGGTTAGACAATTTAGATTTACTGTATTTCAGCCATTTTGGCGCCTCACCAGGTATAATCTAAAGCTGAATGTGCAGACCATTGTTAGAGGATTCAGTTCTCAGCGGGAGCCCCATGCCTCTGACCTTGTGCCACAACAAGGCTGAACTTAATAAATAACTCTCATGAAAGAACGATAACCGTTTTGATTCACCTTGTTTATTGGTTGTTAGCGATTCTGCCTTTGGGGTATCCGCCAATCAGAAGACAAAGGCAATTCAAAAATTGTGCAACGATCTAATCCAGAGGTCCCCAACCATCCTGTTGGCCACCCTTTTGTAATTGCACGTCACAAACTGACTATCATTAAGGATTTTATTTAAATTTTTAACATTACTGTTGATGTTTTCATTTTTTATGTTACAATTACATATTTTCATTTTTTGATCGCATGACTTAACCACTCAGTTCACTCTTTTCTCCTTCTTATATATATATATATATATATATATATATATATATATAACGTGTGTGTGTGTGTGTGTGTGTGATTAAAAACGTGTTTCTCGAATAAAAGACAAACTTAAAAGTTGATATTTGTTATCAAAACTAGTTTTCCTGGGAAATGTTTTGTTTTTAGTTTATTTGAATTAGTTTTGTTTTTTGTATCATGCTCATTATTTTATATAGGAACTATATTATATCTGGCAATATGTTCAATATTAAATGAACCAATAAACCTGTTGTAATGTGCAAGGTTAGCACTAGTCGGTGGCTAATCAAGCGATATTTGACGAACGTCCCACCAGACGGATAAGTACGGCACAACGCCTTTTTTAGGTGGATGCAGGCGCAGGGCTGTAGCCCAGACACGCCCGAAGGCTTCAAAAATGCCTCGGACCCCGTCGACATTCCCCTAAAAATGGACGCCTCAGGCGCTACACGATAAACCTAACCTATCCAAAGAAGGTTAAAGCCTGGAGGGACAGCCCCCTGAGGCTCGAGAATGCCGGTCCAGGCGCACCTCGACCGACTGCCACCGCAACCAGGATATACTCGATCAGATGCGTGTCTGCCCAAACACGACCGATCGAAGGGTGAAATGGTTGGCTATCTTGCAAGTTAATATCAGTGAGATACTTATATAGGCTCCCTCTTACACTCATGCAAGTTATTAAAATAGATTATGATTGGGTTCGAAAGACCTTCAAAAAATTTTAATATTTGTTTGAAATTATACAGAAAAAGAATTGGCTTTTCTATCCAGTGATTGTGGACTTAAAATCAAGCGTGAAAAGTTATCTTTTGGATTTCTGTTTGTAGATTTCTATCTCTACCTCTAAAAAAGCTTTAACTGTTTAAAACAGTTTCCCTACATGTTATTTATATAAAATTATATTTTTTCTTTTATTAACATTAGATGCAAAAATAGAAAGGCTTTTAATTAAAAGCAAAAATAGATGTTTTGAAAAGATAAAAGTGCTTGATGCTTAAGAGCAAATAGAATAAAAATTAAAATTGAAAGTGAAATAATTGTTAATGATTACTAACCAAAATAGTTAAAGTTTTTTTGTTTTTGTGCATCGTAACATAGAAAAGTCGTAAAAAGACATCAAGTCCATGTTTATTTTTATTGAAAACTATCCTCAATTCGTTGAACTAAAAAATCATTAATAATACTGTTCTGCAGTTTAAATTGTATTTTTATCAAAATGTAAAAATGTCCTTTTAAAGACATTTTCTAAATTTACATACAAAGTATGCTAACATATTTTTGTTGTCTTTAAAAGAGCGCCCCAGTCAGAAAAAGTTTGTGAATATCTGCTTCATAGTAACAGTTTACAATAGTCAGTTCATTGTTACTGAATTGTATTCTTATCAAAACAAGTTTTAACATTTTCCAGTATATAAAGCAGTTTTGGGTTTAGAATGGATTATTTAATCCTGCGCTGATGAATTGCACACGGAGGGTTGAGAAAATACAAAAAGATGCAAACAACTTTTGAATAAAAGGGGAAAGCTGAAAATATGTCAAGAGTACGATAAAAGAATTAGGTTACTAAGATAGTACTGGATACCTTGCCATTGGGAAATAGCTAGCTAGTCAAAAAGTTACTTCTGTGTTGCAAGTTCTGTTTTCATTGAGACCCACACACTTATGGCCTTTTGCTACCCTAATCTAAATCCAATTTATGATTATTGTGAGTGCTGCACAGTAGGGCACAATGACTTGCAAGCTAGTCTCACAGATCAGTCTTACTGTAGTGAGTTTGATCAAAACTGGATGCCTCATTAAATACCTATTGTAAAGTTTCCTTACTACGGAGCAATCTTTAGTAATCTAGTCAATCAGTCTATTTGTTCTCATGTCCTAAACGTGAGACTAAACTGTTCCGGTGATGAGGTTCTTGTTCTGGAGCTCTAGGGAATGTGGAGTCATCCTTTTGTTGTCATTACTTCCAGGATCACTCTGCCCCAGACTGGTAGTGCCAATTAAAGTCTCATGTATATATTTCCCTAATCCCTCCGAGATGTGACTAAAGGACAATTTTTAAGTAGAGTACAGCTGGTTTAAATTCAAAGTTTTTGTTCTGATAACTTTTATGAACAGGTCTAATAGACCTGTTTGGAATAATGTTTAAAATGATTCTAATCTATATTTGTCCTTAAAACGTTGATGCTACAGCTAAATATGAAGCGATTTCTGTTTAAAGCGAGTGAAAAATTTATTTATACATTGACTCATAAAACATTAATATTGCAATTTGATAGAAATTATAAATTGAAGATATATGATTTTTCACATATGACTATTATTGAATTGGAACAGTTACTTGAAACCATATAATTCCTGACAAGATAAGAATACATAGACTAAGAATAATTACTTGAAGCCATATAATTGCTTTCAAGATAGGAATACTTGAAACTATATAATTTTCGACAAATTATAAGAATTAGATAAGAGTACTTGAAACCATATAATTGGTTACTAGTTATTAGTACTGGATAGAAATACATGTATTTAAGAAGCCATAAAACCCAAACAAACACTAGTTCTCTTGTGAGTTCATATCACACTGAGTGTCTGAACTTCATATCCTTGTACCAACGTCAAGTTAAGTAACTGCATTGATATGACTCGTTATTACTGCTCTATTCAATATACGAGAATCGACTGAAAAGTTCATTTGCTGACCAAGATACCCTCATGGAATTTCACCGACTGAGCTTTATTTTTCAACATAATCCTCCTTTTAGTTCACACACTTTTTCCTTCGGTGTTGCAATGTAAAGATCTCATTTCTCAAAAAGTCATCAACAACAGATATGACATCATCATATGAACGATTCTCCCCATCTTCCTACATAGGATGCCCTACACTTATAACTTTGTACAAGACATTACATTCATCTTAAGGAAAGAGGGTAGCAAACTAGTACTTCAATGTACTGAACGTGATGAGACTGTCCTCGTGGTGTAATCATTAAATCGATGGACTGTGAAATCATAGTAAGCGAGTTCGAACTCCAATCGCGCTATTACATTCACTTTCGGACAAATACCTTTGAGAAAGGTAAGAACCCTCTTATTCTCCCAGCTATGGGTTAAATAATTGTTGTGGCCCCGGAAAGGGTCACTAATGAAAACGCAGACACGGATATTAGGTAAACAGATTATATTGCACAAGAAAGAGTTACATAGAAAAGATAATAAATCTCGTACTGTTCGGATAACTCCGGTATTGATCTGCCCGCAGGCAGCGAAATTTCTCAGTACTAATAAAGATTAGAAGAGTCCATTATGGTGAGATGGGTAAGGTTCCCACAACAATAATACGACTACTGTTCTTCGAGAAGGATGGATTTGGCATTATATAGCCCAAGTTTGATATGCTATTAAACAAAGAAAACAGAACCTGAATGTGATGCTCACTGAGTGTTTCATTCTCGTAGTCTTGTCTCAAACTAAATGCCTACTGAAAAAGCGGGCTTACATTATAGATCATGGAAAGAGCAAGCTCTTCTAGTAGATTATTACGAATGTGTTGTGAGTACAATCTTCATTGTATACTCAAATTGTAGTCTTGTGCCATACAAATCTAAGATTAGTGAATATATATGCACAACATGTGGTAATCGAACAAACCATCATGACTGTGTAGTAAGTTCGGTCCTCAATTAGAGCCAACGTACTTGTGATCTTGTACCAGACTATGTATCCGTTAGCCTTTCATTATGGATAGATATTGAAAAACTAGACTCCCACTGTATTGGTGTAATGAGTTCGATCCTCACTTGTAAACTTATGCCAGACTAAGTGCCTATTAATTCCTTATCATGAAAAAAGTTGACAAGCTAGTCTTGCATAATATTGGCGTAATGAGTTCGATCCTCTCTGAGTGACCCTCACAAGTAGCCTTGCACCAAACTAAACTAAGATTAGTATGTATTTACCAAAACCAGAGTTTTCCTTCTCCTAGACTAATTGTCTAACCAAGGCTAAAGAACCCAGACTGTCCTGCAATTTACCCATAGCTGGAGGGAGAATAATTGGATTCATACCTTTTCCAAGGGTATTAGTGCTATGTGAAACGCAATCAACTTCGTCCAGGATTTGAACTCTTTTCGAAGTGTCCATTTCCTATGACGATTAAGATTAGTAAACAACCTCAAAAAAGTGTAAAAATGAATAAATACGACTATTTGAAGAACTACAATGAATGTTGAAAAATAATTTTTTTTTCTGATTTCCCTTGTATGATCTAAGTATTTGGGGAGTGTAATGCGAAAAAAAAGCCACAAACAAACTGAAATGTTTGAACGTGGGTATGCATATATTTTTATACTTATTTCTAAACTAAAGAAAGCGAAACGAATTTTTGTTTTTAAAAAATCAGAAAAATTGGTAAACTGAAAATATTACTCTCGCTCTCATTACGCAATAGTGTATCTCCTCCTTCTACCACTCATTTCGTTTAGTTTCCTCCATTTTTTTTTTTCTATTTTCTTTTCTTGATAATATAAAATCTCTCTCTCAAAATTTTTCTTATTTCTTTATCTCTATTTTACTAATTTTTTCTTTTCTACATCATTGATAAATTTAATTCAATTTTTTTCTTCCCCCAATAGCTTATTTTCTCTTATATTTCCATTTCATCAATTCCTTTTTGTCGTCCGTATTTTTCAATTTAACTTTTTTGTAATCCGTATTTTTCCATTGACCCTCTTCCTTTTAAGATCAATAAGGTGGATCTTTTCATAATGAGGGGTAAACGATCTTAAAATATATATAAATATATTTACCCAACCCCTCTGCACATGCAGAATGTGACATAAGGTCAATTTTTAAGCAGAATTTATCAGGTTTGAATTCATAGTTTTTCTTCTCGGTCGATTGCCACGCCAAGGTTAACGAGTCCAGTGGGCTTTACTATTTACCCATAGTTGGAGGGGAAATTGTTGGATGCATACCTTTCACCAGGATGTTAGCGCTATGTAAAATCCAATCAGCCTCATTAAGGATTTGAACTCGGGTCACTGTGTCCATTTCCGACGATGATAACTATTACACCACGAACGCCTCTGAAGATCTCACTATAAAACGTGTATCGTTACGACACCAAATAGAAGTTTGTAATCCTTCTACACCATATAGACGCTTGTACCACCACGGTTCTCGGCAGACCTTTGTAGTTCTACGTCTTAAGTGTCAGGCGGATCTCTGTTGTAACCTCATTGTGAGAAAAAGAGACGAAAAAACCATCTTCGTTCGCTAATGCAAAAGTTTATTCGCTACCACAACTATTAGTAGTCGTCGAGAAGAGAGAAACAACGTATGAAAACTGAATCGACCGCGTTAGTTAGACAAAGAGAAATAAAATGTTACGAGGAGGGACAGTTGATATTAACTTTTTCCTTTTCTGTAATGCTTCTAACACGTGTTTGCTCGCTGGTTTCCTCTTCACAGCTTAGGGGTGGGCCTGAGACCTCTTTTCGGAGCTTACCTCAAAATGGGAACCGTATATTTTGGTTGCCTTCTCATCGCCGTGGTTGGTGTTCAACTACCATCTTTGCATCGTCGCGTCCCGCAGCCAATTGACTCTTTAATTATCCTGCGTCCACTCTTAACGAACGTAAAAATCTGAAGAGTGTCCCGCGTGAAATCATCATTACACCCAATGGAATCTTTTAGAGTTATATATAGAGAGAGTTTGTAAGGTTCATTTTGCTAAACGAATTCGTATTTCGCCACTGTGTTTCACAGATGAGATACGAAGTAGGAATAAATGCAGGATTCTCTCATGAACAATAGGGTAATGACAAAAACTGTCTAGATCCATCACTATTGCCTTTACAGGGTGCTTCAAGTGTCTGGCAGTATACCAGACCCTACTTTCAGTCAAATATATATATATGTATATATATATATATATATAAAATTTGCTTTATTTTTAGAGCGGTCAATATCGGTGATAAAGCATACACACACACACACACATATATATATATATATATATATATATATATATATTAGTTTGGATGGAAGAAAGAGACACAGAGTCAATAACGTATGCTAACAGCCAGCTTCTCGTCTATGTGATCATCAAAATAAATTAGAATAAGTTAGGCTTTGTAAACAGCTACACGATTCCGTTAATGTCTGTGTGTGAGTGTGTGTGTATGCGCGTGCGCGCGAATAATCCCACCCCTAGAAAACTCTAATTAGAAAGATTTTGTTAGACATAAATATAGATTTTTTTTTCATCCTTGTTTGTTTAAACTCATTTATTTGCATGGTAAACAAAGCAGAATAAATACTATTTAAGGCGTCACCCTAAATTCAATGGATCTGGAATTAGCTCAAAATAAATTCATCTTATGAAAATATTTTTAAGATAAGGAAATTAATGTGATTTCCGTCATAGCAAAAAATATTTACTATGATAGTTAAAAAGAAAATGTTAAAAGTTAGAGAAAAAAAAATCGTCCATTCATATTGTGTTGTCTCACATTAAAAATGTAAATTAAATAAAAAGAAATAAAATTTTTTATATTTAATGGTTTTAAAATGCCATTGAAATAAATGTTATGCAGTAACAGGTGTGAAGTGCAATAAAAGTTTCACAACTTACTGATATATATTTGGCTTCCATGTAGGTTCTTATATTCTCTGACACAGAAGGACAATACAATGTGAACTAGCATTTTATCACAAACTATTTCAAGGACATACTGACAAGTTTCAGACAACAACGATTGAGTAGGTGTATGTTTGATCAAAATCAGCCCTTCCTTTTCGGTGAAGAGACATTTGTTTTTCAAATATAAATATCATAGACATTACGTACAGGACAACTGTGAGTTTCCGTCTTCTTTTAAAAAATCTCACTCATTAATATTAATTCAGACCTGTATTTTTCTTTATCTTTTTTGTTTTAGTTGCTATTTTAGAGCAACACACTCGGGTCGTTATTTCTATGAGAGTGGGGAATAGTGGGTATCGGAGAAAATACTAAGAAATAAAGAGTCTCCGAGAATTGAACTCAAGTCCCACTTTGCCTCTGTTGTAACGCATTCTTTAAAATACAGGAAAGAACAATACGCCGTGGTTAACCATAGCAGACATTTTATTGCTCCACTTCGAACTGTTTAGCATCCCACCATGCTAAAGTGTGGCACAAGGCCTTTTTAACGTTGGGAGCCGGCGGTTTCAAAAAGGCCTTGGGCCTCGTCAGCATTCCCCTAAAGCGTTTCAGGTGCCAAGCTATAAATTAAGCCCTGCCAAAGCAGGTAAGAGCTTGAGAGGAGGGCCCCATGAAGCCCAAGGAGTGTCGGTCTTAGCCACGTGACACGAACGCTGGGCTTCCACTGCACTCTTGTCAGGCGGCCTTGACCAACAAACCAGAGAGACAAACGAACTGAATCGTGCCGTAGCGTGCCGGTCAGAACAAATCGGTCGGAAAGTCTGTGCAAAGCTGGCTCTTGCTATTTTTAGAGCGCTTCACAAACGTGTGAGTGTGGCACAAGGCCTTTTTAAGGTGGGTTCGTGCTCAAGGTTATGGCCCAGATATGCCTGGTATTTCCAAAAATGCCTCGGGCCTCGTTGGTATTACCCTAAAAAAAGGGTACCTTAAACGCCAGGCGATAATCCTAGCCTTTCCGGAGAGGGTTAGAGCCTGGTGGATCCCCCCACCCCCACCAGAGGAGTGACGGTCTCAGCGCGCGTGAAATGGATTCCGGTTCCCCGTTGCCATGTCAGGCGGCCTTGACCGACGTAGCAAAACCATGCGACCAAGCCGCTCGAGCCAAAGCCAGACTTGCTCGCTGCTACGAACGTGGCGACTTCCATTTAACATTGTAGGTGGACGAGTCCACCTCATCAGTCTCGAGGAAGTTTGCTTATTCGTATTAGCTACATTACCAAACCACGCTATGAAATGTTTATCGTCGTATGAACTAAACCCGGCAAACCAAGTTCAAATTTTGGACAAGGTTGTGTGCGTTTCACTTTTTGTTAATACTTTTGAGAAAGGCATGGATTTATCTCTTCTTCTTCTAGGTAAATAAGAAGGAAGTCAAGACTCTTTAACCGCGGTACGGTAACCGCTCAAAGAGAAAGAAAACTTTGAATTAACACTGACATGGCGGAAGTATTCGATAAATATGAAAGAAAACAGTATGGCAGAAGATTAAATAACACCTTGAACTCATCCCTTACTTCCCCTCTCGATTTGTCGGTGTCATATTTGTTATTTTTTTAAACATTAGTCGTATCAATAGAATATTTTATTTTTACGTGAAGATTTGACAATCATTATTATCATTAATTTTGACTAGTATTTTCTTTATCTTTTTAACTGCAATAAAAAAGCAACAAAAATTTTGAGATGTCAGAAAATTCACATGAAAATTAATAATATTTATGAATGTTAATCCTTCTAAAAATCAAAAGAAAATCATACTTGGTTGATTTGTGTCCATTTTAAATCGATGAGAATATATTTCTAGAGCGCAATAGTTTCTAATTAAAGTTCGGCGACGTCTCTCTATAATGGAATCTCGTTTTTAACTGCCAGTTTTCAGACTATTAATGAACTGCAATATTAGATAAAGGTCGACTTTCAAAAAACACACTTATTTCAAATAAGACTACATATAAACCAGTGTGTTTCCCGTTGTAACAGGGGCCAATGATGATTTCAATACTTTTATTTCGGAAAGGTTAAAGGATTATTGTTGCATTTTGCACCGCTGGACAAACAACGAAGGACTCGTAGATATATAAAAAATATAATTTATGTTTTTATTCTTCGACGGTGACAATTGTGTGTAGGAATACAGTCAGAGAGAGTTTGCACATCTTTCTTCTGTGGCGGGGGCCCTTTTTATGAAGTTGTGCGGCGGCCGGAGAACACACAGGAGGAGCTGACAGGTCTGCATGAACGACCAATGGGTCTCTCCCTTCACTTGAGAGACCAGCGGACCTCTCCCCTTCGTTTGAGCGACCACAGACCTTATATTGTCTTTTCAAGTCTCATGCGGAAGTATGAACATCCTCTTCGCCTCACGTATTTTTCTGTTTATGGCTGGTTGTCGGTACTTACATACTTCCGGTTTTTTTTCCGGCATTTTGTTGATCTTATCTGCGAACGGAAATATTTGTCACTCTATCCATAGGCAATAAATTATATTCTCGCCATCATATTTTATATTTCTCTTTCCTGTGAAGACATTTTGTTGATGTTATCTTGCGACCGCTATGTTTATCGTCGCCAGCTAAGCAAGTATATTACATTATATTTATCATTTCATAATTGTCTTTGTTATATGGAGAATTTGTTTAATGAATAAATAGATTAAATTAAATCTAGCGTGAACGCTGGTCCCACAAAATTGCTTTTTAAATTGCTCTATTCTCCAAGTTAAACAATTTAAAGTCTTTTAAGCTATGATGCGTCATTTTTGCGTGGTTGCTGTTACATTTATAAAATTATGAGAATTTTACACATCTTGTGTGTGTGTGTGTGTGTGTGTGTGTGTGTGTGCACATGCATGCATGTACCATAGCCAGATACGGCTATGTGTAACGTACATTAGAATGTTCATATATATATATATATATATGTACATAGAACATAGGAATCTTGAAACACGAAAAACACTTACGACTTCTTAGTTCAGGTACGAAATTTTTAATTACCTTTGAGTTTAAAGGTTCTTCGACATAAGGAGAGAGATACACATTCTTTCTATTCTGGCTTTTTCATCTGCCCCCCCCCCCATCTCATGCGACACCTGCCCAAGGCCTCCGCGAGCAAGCGAAAGCCAACCGTCTTCTCCCGAGGCAGAACTCAACTCAACTGACTTTTTTCAAATCCCCCAAAACCCTCCGCGAGCGCTTCCGGTGCATGACGTCATTCACATCCACTGGTCAACCTTTCTCTGGGATTTTTATTTTGACATCTATGGATGACACATCCTCCCCGCACGCGCGTTAACACCTGCATTAATGTTGCACCAAAGTAACCCATGCACTGAGCCGAAAGGTTCTCAGCCAAACTAAACCCAAAGGCATAAAACGAAATCCCTCGGCCATTATATTACACGCTCACACACACACATACACACACAAGATGTGTAAAAATATCCAGATTGAAGTTGTATTTACCAAGACAGAAATAAACAATAAATGAAAAGTTAATTTCTTTGAAAATAGTTTCCTTGGTATTTAAACATCTATACTTAAAAGTTTTTCTTTTTTATATGGTGTGACATTAAGAGAAATACCACGTCATCGCTTTGAGGTTCAGTGACGACTTTTACTAGCAGAATTCCCCGGAATTATTGTGATGAAAGCCAATGGGATTATATTGGAAATAGCCGACTTTCATTGTTCATTTCTGTCTTAGTAAATCCACCTTCAGACTCAATACTTCTAACACACCTCGTGTGTGTGTGTGTGTGTTGAACAAATTGTTTTAAAAACGTTTTTCATAAATCAAGAAAGAACTCAGATACTAGATGGTAGAGCAAGATGAAATTTAAAAGAAACTGATCTCATCACCTCATAACGGCTTTATAACAAAAAGTTTCATTTATTGAAAATATACAATCGATAAATGAAACACATGAGGGGATTACCGCAAATGATCACATACACAGATCAATATGTGTGCAGGTTCCAAAATAAGGAGGGTATCAAAAATACTCAGACTATATATTGAAACACTCTATATCTTCCACCGATCTGAAATTTTGTATGCATCCCATCATAGAGATAGTGATTACTATACTTCGATACATTTTTTTTGGCTGAAGACTTTAGAAATTTAAGCCTCTCATTTATATTGGCATTTCACGTAGTTTAATGGTTTGTAAACTAGGCTCTAAGTCTATTGTTAGTGAGTTAGATTCTTTCTGAGTGGTCCACATCTTTGGCTTTGTTCCATACAAAGCTTGGTTGGTTAGTTGGTGGTTCTGTTTTACGGCGTATCAACCATTTTCAGGTCATTTAACGCCGAGTTAAATCATTTTGATAAAAGTTTCAAACATTTCAGTTTAGTAGAAGTATAGTTTTTTGTTTACACACTGTTAAATGTGAAAAAAGTTAACATCAAACAATTCAGTTAAGCATAAGCACACAGTTTAGTTCGGTTTGACCCATAGATAGAACCCTATCAGGTGCTACCACTCCGGGCCAAAGTGAACCTGAGAACGATGGTAATAAAGGGCTACTCTGCATTCCTTCAAAACTCCAGCATTACTGGAACCTCACCATCAGATTGTTTAGTGTCATATACAGGACACTCATTGAGGGAGTTTTGCCCCTCTGCAGAGATGCAGTCAGTGAATTCTGCAGTCCCAGCTGACAGGGCCAAAACTAAGCTCAGTAAATTATTAAAAGTCAAAATCGGCATCGTCCTTCTGAGTGTTAGAAATTTATTTAACCAGTGTAATAAACCAGATGGTAAAAGACGAATCATTACCGACTAGAAAGAAGAAAAATAAAGAACTTCCGAAATGTTGTAATTTACTAAACGTTTTGCTTAGATGTGGCTCAAGGCCATGGAAATGAAGCACCCAATGAGAACTTCCGATATGTTTACTAATTTTAGTTCAGTGAAAAATACGGTTAAATGACAGAATGAAAATTGGGTTACGCCAGTAAGGAGAGTTTTTTTCCCTTAAAAGTCTGAAAAAAAGACAAACAATTTGAAAAGGTTAGGCTTCACTTTTCACGAAAAAAAAAGTAAAATGATCAGTCATAATTAAACTCAATGCACTTTTGTCATTAATAAAAAAGTATGATGAAAAAGTATTGAGACTAAAACTTTAATCTTTTTTTAAAATTTAACTAAAGACATGTGCATGCCTGAACAACGTATATAATGATATGATAAAGTCAAAACATCTAGACTGGCATTCACATAGATTTCGCTTGAACGTATTTGAAAAAGAACCAGTCTCGTTACTTTTTGAAAAAAAGGTTTTCTTAAAGCACAAGATTGTGCAAGTACTGCACCCTCCAAACTCACCTAGTTTAATGCGACTTTGTTTCTTAAACTAAAAATTCATCTAAACGACAAAGAGGTTTGAAGATTTGGAAAAATTAAAAGGAACAATGGCGAAAGCTTCACACCGTATCAAATGAAGAATTTCCGTGGTGCTTCCACTAATTCAAAACTCGCTTGAATACGTGTGCTGCTATTTTTTTTTTTTTTTTTTTTTTTGATCTGGTATGCAGACCTCAGGCTACTTACATCAAAGAAATCTGCAGGATATCAAGTGGAAGATTTTGTGGCAAATTAACGTTTCATTTATTGTTTATTGCCTTAGTAAATACAGCTTCAGTCTTGAAACTTCTTGGTTTGATTTCTTTGTTTAATGACATAACAGCTTTTTCGGGTTATTTAATATCAAAGTAATCGTTGTAGAATTGTAGTGATATTGTTTAACTCACAGAATAGGGAATAAGTGGCTTCATACCTCTCCCAAGGGTTTTAGTCTGAAAAGTGAACGTAATAGCGCGACTGGAATTCAAACTCGCTTACTACGATGTCAAAGTTCAGCACGTTATCCATTACGCTTTGGAGACTCAACCGGTGCTTTTTAATCACATAATCTTATAACTCTTAGAAGACTCATGACTAGGCCAAATCTTCAATTATTTTGGTTATCAATTGGGACTAGAAATATTATTCATCTTAATTTTAGTTGCTTGTTATCACAAGTTAAGTTATTCGTTCTATAATAATAAACAACGGCTTTCTACGAAAATGGCAATAAAGAATAAATTCCAAGTGAGTTTTAAACTCCCTAAAAATAAACTAAAATTGAGCAAGAAGCACTCATCAAAATTTAAAGTATTCTAAATTTTTTGTAGAACCCCTTCTTTGTATTCTTTATGCTATTACAACATTCCACCCTATCAGTCTCCACACATTTCGTACATAATAATGAACAAATGAACGTTGTTCTATCTTTTCTATCTATATTCGAAAGCTTGACTGGAAGATAAGCAGGCAAGAGACATACGAGGATCATTAAATAAGTTTCCAGACTTTTTTTCGTATGGGCACTTTTGTTGATAGTACACTCATGAAACTCTAGTTCCCATCGAAGTAATCGCCTTCGGCTGCAATGCACTTGTTCTACCGTTCCAACAACTTCTGGAAGGCCCCACGGAAGTCCTCTTGTGTGAGCGTGTCAATGACCTTCGTCACAGCCTCTTTCATCTTCTCAATTGTTTCATAACGACAGCCTCTGAGCTTAGGGAATAAGCAAAAGTCACAGGGAGCAAGGTTTGGACTATAGGGGGGCTGAGGAACTGTTTTGATGCCCATCTTAGTCAAATAGTCTGTGACGACAAGGATGGAGTTGTGGACTGGTACATTGTCCTGGTGGAAATGCCACTGAGCCGATTTGAAGAGTGCTGGCCTCTTCCGACGAAATCTCTTCCTGAACTCCCTTAAAACCTCAACATAGTATTCTTTGTTGAATGTCTGTCCAGTGGGAACCCAATGCATGTAGATCATGCCAGTGCTGTCAAAAAAAGGGACCATCAAAAGTCTGTGGGTGGATTTGCTCTGTCTGGCATGCTTCCACTCGGAACTCTGTCTCTTGGTCTCTGGGTCATAGCAGTAGATCCAGCTTTCATCGCATGACATTTTTTCCAAGTTTAAAACAGCTTAAATCTTATTGCATATCGTTCTTCTAAAGTCCAGACTACATTTTTCAAATTCACCAGCTGTGACAATCAAGCTTTAGTAGGGTGTATTCCAATTCCTGCTGTAGCTGTTCATTTGAACCTGAAATCATAAAAAATGATCAGTCATCTCATAAGATGTATAGCAATAAGATACTGAATTTTCAAGAGTCTACGACAATTTTAAATACCTGTACAAAAAAAAAATCTGGAAGATTATTGAACGCACTACGTAGGCTAATTTAAGTAGCACTGTGAAATTTGTTCGGGAAATTAAGCTGACCACACATACTACTCGGACCTTTGTAACGGTGAGCTCACAGACGCTCTAATTCTAGGTAGAAAGGCCAACCCAAACACAAATAACCCAGTCATTGGTTACGGGTATTTTCCTAGATAGTATATAAATGTTAATTTTAATATATCAACAGGAAGAGAAAAAGTGCCTTTAACAATATTTGATTAAGAGATAATTAGAGCGGTTGATAATTCGCTGCTTATTCATATACCCTTAAGAATTTTATCGGATGTAATCTAATGCAAATCAACTTTCGGCAGTAAACCCAACCTACTGTAATAAAATAGTATATATATATATATATATATATGGAAGTGTATGTATACATACATACTCATATATATGATGGTGGCTACATCGGATTCGATTATGGCCATCGTATATCATTGTGTAAAGAATAATTATGCCTTGAATACACACACACACACCTATATATGAACATGTATATTCACTTATATACATAGATATATAAACTCATATATGCCAAGAAATATATGCTTATATATATATATATATATACAAACACACACACACACATGAATATATGCACATATATACATGCACACATATATATATATACGAACATGTATATATGCATATATATATATGCTGACATACACGTATATATGCACATATACACACTCACACACACATATATATATATATATATATACACACACATACACATGCATATATATATATATATATGTGTGTGTGTGTGTGTGTGTGTGTGCATATGCATATATGTACATATAACAATGGAATTATGAGATCATAAAACATATGCAAACAAATTTCTCTACAAACCATAACTAAAAGTTTAGACGTTTTTAATAAGTCCAATAAAACTAACGACTCAAGAAGACAAATTCTGGTCTTCATTAATTGATTATCACCCAACAATCCCTAAAATTTATGGTCTTCCTAAGACTCATACAACTGGAATTTATTTACAACCAATTGTTTCTGGGATTGGAACTAACCCCGCACACACACACATACACACACAGATGTATATATATATACGCGCGCGCGCTCACACACACACACACACACATATATATATATACACACGCACACAATCACACACACACACATATATACATACGCACACACACACATATGTACATACGCACACACACACACATATATATACACACACACACACATGTATATATATTTATACGCACACACACACACATATATATATACGCGCACACACACATATATATATATATATACGCACATAGACACACACACATATGTATATATATATACGTACACACACACACACGTACACACACACATATATATATATATATATATATATATATATATGCACACACACACACACACACACACATATATATATACTATTGGAGCATGGCGTAATTGCAGCCTGGGAATGAGTTCGGACGTTATAACACAGTCATGTTATAACGTTCACTTTTGCACCAATACCCTTGGGAAAGGTATTGAACCACCTTTTCCTTCAGCAATGGTTTAAAAAGTATCTTTGCTGTTCTTTTACAAGGATGTCTTTGGCATTGAATAGCCCATGAAGGTTGAATATCATTAAACGAAGAAACCAAAACTGTATTCTATCGGATTTATTATGTCTATATATAATCGTCTAAGTTGTTGTTTTTTTTAAGTTGAAGATATTTTTTCATGAGGATGTGAGACTAAGGTAAAATTATCGCCAATTTTTGTAGCTTTTTATGTTTGTAAATACCTTCCGTTAAATATCACTATTTCATTCATATACATTTTTTGTAAATATTACAAATAATAATGTATATATCCACATCTGATATAGAGTTTATTTTATTTTTCAGTTCATTAATTATGTTTTTGATGCTAACAGACGTAGTCCTTGGCCATTTCTGTTATCCTCTCTTATGTTTGTTAATGTGAGTGTTGATAAGAAAGTATCTATTAAGATTAGTATTATTGGTATGTATTTTATTAGGTTTTTTATTGTGTTTTGTTTTAAATGAATTGGGCATTGTATAAAACGATGAATCTATTAACATCACACAATTTAAGAGCATAAATCTGAATGGAGGCGCTGGTGGTGTGATGGTTATCATCGTAAGACATAGGCATGGTGACCTAATTCTAAATTCTGGACGATTCTGGTTACATTTCATCTAGCGCTATTACCCTGAGGAAAGGTATGAATCCAGGAATTATCCCTCCAGCTCTGAGTAAATAAAGATGTAGACTAGGCTCTTTAACCTTGGTATGGTAATTATTCGAAGAGAAGGAAAACTCTAAATTCAAACCTATTAAACTTCACTTAAAAATGCCCTCGTTTCACATCCTGCTCAAACGGAGGTGGGGGTTGGCTAAATACATAAATCAGAAAGCCGGTTTTCACTACGTATCGTATCTTCTGGCAAAAATAGAACTTAAAATCAGACTTGACTCGGATTAGATAACTACAATCACCTTTCAAACTTCATTCAGCAAAATAATTTACACATACATAAACATATTAATTCTTACTCGAGAACTTGGCCTGAGCACATCCACATCAACGATCTACAACCACTTGAAAAAGATAAGAAAAGTAAGAAAGCTAGGTGTTTCGGTTCCTCATACTCGTAATGAGAAGAATATTAATTTGGTATGTATACATATTTTTATCGTATATAATAAAGGCATTTTTAAAGATCTACGACATTGATAGAATTTACAGCACTTTTTGTTTGTTTTTTACCGCTTTAAAAAATTATTCGTATAGTTTTGTTATCATGACTATTGACATATATGACGGTAAAGTAATGCTTAAAGTACTGGATTGCGCTAGAATTCACAAGTTAAGAAGCGATAAACCGGTTCCGTATTTAGTTGAGTGACCACTTAATAACAGCAGTCAGCGTAATCAGTCTAAATCAAGCTCCGTAATTCTATGAATGAAAATAATGTGAAGTTTCAAAAACTTCATGCAGTAGTGGGCCTATATATTTTGTAGGGGCCCGTGAAGATTGAACTCTAAATGTAGAGGTTCACATCTTTAAAAAAAAAAAACTTATTATTCTAACTATTACTTATGTTGAATTATATTATTTTCTAAACGCCAAACCTTTTAAGCAATGAGGAATAAAATAACCTGTGGGTCCCTTCCAGGATTAGGGACCAAGAAACTTAAGTATTATTAATTCCATAGTACCCACCCCCTAATATTATAGCTTCTGGTCCCTATGTTTAGCAATAAATGTTAACATCCTTGACCAACAAAAGCTTCTTGCTCTTCCGCTAATATGAAAATCGTTAACTATTTTAGAAAATCTTTGTAGGTTAGGGATTGCAAATTTTAAGACTGACCGTGGAGAAAATTGGGTTAAAAATGGCCTTTAGTAATAGATGACCCATAACATGCTTTCTAACATGATCGGGTTGTTTCATTTGACTTTCTTTGTCAGCAAACCGGGAGTGTAAAATGGAACCTTACTACAGTCCTCTGGTCTAACTGCTGAGCTACTCTCACACGTCCGGATGGAGGGGTCCCGAAAGAGAAGACACATGTTGAATCAAATTGACAGACCCAACTCCACCTCCAACCGCATTCATTCACTTATGGAGGTTACTATAAGCAGCAGCTACTTGAATAAAGGTCGCCCCCGCTTTCATTTTGCCTTTAGTATATTTTCACTTACCTGGCGACACTTATGCTGGCTAAAAAGAAAAGATAACGGGCAGTGCAAATAATTGTTGTAGTAGTAATAGTTGTTGTTGTTGTAATAATAATAACAAATAACATTTGGGGGAGAGGGAAAGAGTAAAAAAAGCAGGAATTAGTGTTTCGGTTAATTGCAAATCTCTAGTTATCAAAGCACTTGCATTCTTAAAATGACAGACGTTTAATAACAGAGTTAACATTCAACAAGTACACTAAAAAACAAAAAAAGAAATATTTAGGTATATGTACACGTATTTATCAAGATATATATTAATTACAAATCACCAAAAGTATTAGATTATATTGTATGACACAATGAAGCATCAGTTAATAAAACCAAAAGCGAAAAAACCTTCTGTCACAGTTAAGTGTCGTTAAAATAATTTTAAAATAATTGAATATTAAAAGAAGAAAGAATACACGAAGGTTATTTATTGTATGAGATTAGAAGCAATACAGAGGCAATTTATTAATTGTCCCTTGCGTACTAAACAGGAAATCGGAAAAGAGAGAAGAAAGAAAGGAAGAAAGAAAGGATACAAAACAAGGAAAGGAAACTATGAAATCTATAAAGGTAAGGCTTATGTTTATTTTCATAGATACGAGGTATTTGTGTGCATTGCACGAGAGAGTATATACGGTATACTAATCGGGTATATATTATGATATGCAAGATATAGGATGAATATATAACTGATTTTTATGTACGACGGCATATATTATAAATGTTGATGCATATGCAAGCGTGGAAATGTTTCATTTAACTTACTCAGATTGGGTATAAAGAAGAAGAAAAAAACGTGAAAAATACCAAAAATGTCTTCTTTTTTTTTAAAGCCAACTCTGAGAAACTTAAAGTATTCTATGTATTTAAAAAAATCAAATCTCCATTTTTCTGTTCGATTCTTCTTTTTTATTTTTCTTCTTCAATGAATTATAAAGTTTTCAAACTTCGTTAACAAAATTTTTTTTAAACTAAAAAAATGACAATGAATTTAAAATATAAAATTAAAAACCTGAAAAATATAATTAAAAATGGTAAAACTTTAGAAGTAATATGTATATCCTATAAAATCTCCATAATTTTCCAATGAATTATAATATGAATTTGCCGCTTCTAGGATAGTCTTAAGAAAAAACTTCGCCAGAGATTTTTTAATTAAAACGAATTCGAGAAAACCGAATAATTTTCTCTAGAAAAACAGTCTTGTTTTCTCTTATAAATAAAATATCAAAATGACTTAAAGACACAAAATGTTTATTCGTACTATTGACTTAAAATATCGATAAGACTTTCAAAATGTTTTTCGTTTATTCATTTTTCTACCTGGTAAACTTAAAAATCATGGGACAGTGAATAAATGACGAGGAGCATTGACCTAATAAAAATAATTAGAAGTAACAATTTCTCATATGAGTGTGTGGATATTTTTGTTTTCTCAAGACTTTTAGGTTTATAGTTAATTCAATAATCCATAAAAGAAAAGTTTACTAATATTAATTACTGATTTACAGGAATTGGTATAAATTGAATTCGGTAATGTTCTCAAAGTTTCAAATCGAACATTTTATTTAATAAAGCACAAAACGTCCCGTAATATAGAGAGCGGAATGGGAACAATCTTCCACCCCCATGGTTTTAATAAAGTTCGGTTTGAAATTATCATTCGGTTATTGAAGACAACAAACACCTGTAGAAGGTCGAAAGTAACAACGACCAGAACGTCGTGGCTTTAGTTTTAAACAAAATAGACATTAATCCGAATAGATTGATATAATGATTCCAATGGTCATCTGAAAAAAAAAGACGAAGAATACAACGACCGAAACGCTATAAGTAGAAAAAGCAAGATAATGGCTCTTGTCTTAATATGTAAAAATATAACAGATATACATTGGCATGAATAACAGAATATAAACAATCTACCGCCATAGATTGAAAAAGGTTTCTGTCGATAATTCAGAAAACGATAACGAATACGACAGACACCTAAAGAAGATAGGAGAAGACATCGATCGAAACGTGATTATAACAACCAACATGGCATGAGATTCGATAGATCAGTGTATAATAATAACTCCTCGTGTCGAAAACTCAGACAAAAAAAAAGTTTGTTATAATCTTGATTTAAGGAAGAAATGACTTAACCAACATTAAAGAAAACGATTATATTTTTACGTCAAACTTTATAAGGCTCTGTTGTAGGAATTAAAGGATTGTGGAGCTTTTAACTTTATCCGGTTTTATCCATGACTCAAACCTGAGTAAATATTTACGTGCTACGTAAATCGACAACTGAAAACGCAGGAAGCAAAATTCTTAATAATCTAAACGACCCAGCTGATTGCGAAACACACATTATTCCCAGATGAGCCATATCTGTCATGATGATGTAAAGTTATAGAAGCAGCATTCCTTTATTTGTTTTCGTTCTTGCTTAATTGTCATGTGTGAAAATGACATTTTCTCACGTCTATCATAAATTGTGTACATGGTCAGGAATTTTTTTTAAAAGATCAGCTATATTTCACATATCATTTTGAAGTGAGGTCAATACACCATATACTTTTTCTCTTTTTAATACGTTTATACACTGACGATTCATAATTTAACTAGGTCAACCTATGGAAACCCCACTGTTTAATTAGCTTTTACAAATAAAATACTATATATATATATATATGTGTGTGGGCTGTTCAAAAAGTTCTCAGCCTCACCCAGATTTTAGATTTGTCGTTCACTTCTAACCTTTCCATGGGCTTCACCGGAACAGAAATTAAGAAATCGAAATTAGTTTTTCTATTCTTTTTTTATTAAAAGTAGAGTGTTGATACAAGAGAAATGTTCAGTAATGGCTCTTCTTTCAGTATAGAGCTTAGAACTTTTTGAACGATCCTCTAGTGCGTATACATATATATATATATAATGCAGGAAAATAAATTGATTAAACGGACACGGAAAAACTAAAAAGCGTACATTAATCATTTAAAATTTCCTGATAAAAGAAATTCCGATTTTATTACCGTTAGTGTGCCAACTTTCACTTGAACATTAAAATGTATCTGAAAATAATATATAGAATCTAAATATTAGAAAAGTCTTGGTCTGGTCAATAATTGTTCCCTGCATTCCAACATCTTTAACTGCATCAATATGATATTTGGTTGAGGAAATCTGAGCGATCCAGATTTGCTTTTTAAGTTTACCTAATGTTATGAAATAAAAGAAAAAATCAATTATTAGTGACAATACCAATATTGCCGTAATATTTTATGGAACCTATGAAATCGTAGTTGAGAGCAGTCGGCTGGAACAGATGTGACAGCAAAATCCTCTCAGGGAGTGCAAGTGTACCAAGAGATAATTTCGTCACAGGTTCACCTGCTTACATATTTAGTAAAAGCAGTACGTGCTTATGTATGTGATGTAGGTTTCGCTTAGTTTACTCTTTCCCCATACCTCAGTATGACATACGCCAATTTCCAAAGAGAAAGGTTGGTGAGAAGTAACAAAGGCATTAATATACAGATACTATTTAGTGATCAAATTTTGATTTCCAGTGTCAATTAAATCTCTACGATTCTTTGCATATAATAGTTCAACTCAACTCCAGAAATGTATCAACTTCAAAACAAACGAAACTATATGTAAAATTGTTTATAAAAGCAGCTAGCTAAAAACTTGCCATGAGCCATTCCACAAAAAAAGACAAAAGGTTCGCACGTAACCAGCATACCAGCAACACCAGGTCCTTTTTGCGAGCCCCCGCTCCCCAATCTTTTGCATTGAAACCATTTTTTGGATATGCTGATTCCTAATCAGACATGTTTCCCCTTTTTAGTGGATTTACTTCACCACGAAGCCACTCCTCACGTGATAATGACTAGCTAGTTTCAATTTCCAACTCGTGAACTGAAAATTGATTCTCTTAAATGTTTAAAATTCAAACGACTAAAAAACTCAAAGAGAATCAAAGAGAGATTTTCCACACCTCTATGAAATAGTTTTGATTTAAAAGTTAAAAAACAGAGGGGGTAGTGAGAAGCGATTCGTATTATTATGTAACTTAGTCTATCAAGGGACTACAACAATGAGACACTCAGTGAAGTTCGAACCCATGACGCTATCGGAGTTTGTTGTCAACCCATTAAAGACACAAAAAAAGAAAAAAAACAACTTTTTTCTTTCTTTTTTAACACAAAGGGCACCTTTCTGTGGTGTAATGTTTAGCAAACTAATCTTGCAGATCAATTACAACTGAACAGTGTATTCGATCCTCACTGAGTGGTCATACTCATGACTTTGTCAGAAATTTAAGCTACGCTTAGCAGTTTTTAATCGTTACCGAACTAGTCTAGTAGATCATTGCCAGTGGGTGCGATTCTCACATATTTTGAACCCTTCTTGTCTTGGGTCATTAGTAAGTTGTGGTTAGAAACTACATATATGAAAGTTGTGTTGAAAGCACTCTCGACTCTCTTGCCATCCGTCCCTATCATCCATCACTCTTGCTAGGTCTTCTAGACAGCATCTAGTGTCTGCACAGAACTGATATATGTAAATCTTTGCTGGTCAGCCTGCACTGGCACGTCCATATGTAAGAATCTGGAAGAGAACCTCATTTATTAGTTCGTTCTTACTTCTCCATCAGTGCCGAACATGATTAGTTCGTCTTTGAGTGTTTGTGAGGCAAGTGGCCGTAAATCTGATACTTTGTTGAGTGTTGCTGCCTGGATTTAATCAAAACAGCGTGCAGCATTCTTGTGTAATTCCCATCTAGCTTTTTTCCTATGCGTTTTGTCTTGATGGTGCATCCATACAGTAGTACTGACCACAGCTTGGAAAAAATCACGTTTTATTTCATCAGAAAGATCAGATTTCCATAT
The DNA here is from genome assembly GCA_963585895.1 of Sepioteuthis lessoniana. NCBI lineage: Eukaryota > Metazoa > Mollusca > Cephalopoda > Myopsida > Loliginidae > Sepioteuthis > Sepioteuthis lessoniana. The sequence goes on along the minus strand of CAUZXS010002957.1, from coordinate 68,276 downwards.
GATCGGTAATCTGTCAATTGCAGTCCACGCTTTCCATATGCGTATGTTGATATTACTTTCAGTAGATGAGATATTGCTGCCGAAGTATGTGAAATTGTCTACTAGTTTCAGAGACTTGCATCTTAGAGATGGATCCTTTTTTGTTTAAAACACATGAACCCTGCTTTAGTTGCATTCTTGTAGAGGCCAAAGCTTCCTGCTGCTTGCTTCAGGGTAGGCAGTAGGGATTTTCGAGAAACGATAGATCATCTGCGTAGTCTGGGTCTTATAGTTACTGTGGAATAGCGTCTACATCTAGTCTTTTTTTTAATGAAATCATTTTCTTTTATTTGATCTGTTCACATTCGTAGTACGTAATCTAGATATATTAGAACCATATATGTTTATAATATATCTTCTTATGAGATTCCAGCGACAATGTCGAAGAAGTCTGTGTCACTATCGGGTGAGTAAACCATTGCTTTCGTGATTGTGTAAAGTATAATTACATCAGTAACAGTTTCATTGGAGAAACCATGTGTTTGTAGTATTTGCTCCGTCTTTCCTCTGAGTATGGAATCACATTCCTTGTAGAAATCTACGAATAATAGTGTTGCCTTGGAATTATTTGCACTTACTTTTTCGATGATTCGATGGATGGTCAAAATTTGTAACGTTGCGGATCGAATTTCTCTGAAAGCCGTTCTGATTTTTCGTAAGAATTTTCTCAACTTCAGGTCGGATACAGTTGAGAAGCAGGGCATTATAAAACCTAACAGTAAGAGTTATGCCCTCGTAATTTTTTGTGATTCCGAGTTCACCTTTCTTGAGAAATGATGGATGCAGCTTTTCGCATATCTTTCATTGTCTTTTGTTTGTACACAGCGTTACATACTCGAAGAAGTACATCGTCACATTTTCTACTCCTCGAAAATTCAAGTGGTATTTCGTCGAAGCCTGCTGCTGTTTTACTTTTATTTATTTTCAATACTGCGTCAAATTCTTCCTCCGGAAACTGTCCGAATTTGATGTCTAATGGTTTATTAATAATTTTGATGAGTTTATCAGGGACTTCAGGAGGATTTTCAAGCAGATTCTTGAAATGTTCTTTCCACTTCTGAAATCTTTCTTCTTGATAAGAAGATTTTTGTTTTACTCTGTTGGTACTTTTTCTTCTGCTCACTTCATTTACTGTCTGCCATGCTAATCATGATTGTCTATCTTCAAGAGAATTTTTTCTTTTTTTTGGTCTTGAATATATTCTAGTTGCTAACAATTTTCCGGCGGAAATGTAGCACGCTCCTCTTAAAGGATGTCTTGGGTATAATACTAAACTGAACCCAGTGATGAAGCTCAAGTCCTGGAGAGCGTGCAGTCACATCTTTGTTGCCATTATTCCTAAATCCAGTCGGTGTGTTAATACCTGTTAGGGTCCGATCTATGGGTTAAATAAATCTGTTTAACAATTAAAAGTATTCGATACTTTCAAGTATTTCTGTGTGCAAGTTATTTTTATTAGATAAGATATCTGAACCCATATAGCTGTATTTGCATAAAGAATAATTACTTTAAGCTACAATTGTATACAAACGATTATCGTTTCTCGAAACTATATAATTGTTTTCTTAAATGACTTCCGCGTTTGATGATATTGCAATGGTAGATATGCCGTAAAAAAACAACCAACCAACCAATCACCCGACCAATTTAACTTTATATCAGAAGATAATGACTGGAAAAAAACTTGCCGAAGACCTAGAAAATATCAGTATTTTTCAAGCTTAGATTAGTGTTGCACGAGGTCACTTATGAGGACACTCAGAAACGATTAAACTGATAGAAGTAATAATGATCTACGAGACAAGTTTGCCAACCACTTCCCCACAAGGAGTCACCCTACCCGGAGGTTTAGTTGGCTGATTTTACGGCACGTCTACCCTTGGATTGTTTAAATCTGAAATCTGTCATTATTTATTTTTTGTAATTACAATAATAATTTGTGAACAATTATAGCTTCAAGAAACGATTCTTAAAACAAATAATTTGCAGAGTTATAAATATTTCCTATATAATACTTATTATTGAATAAGAAGAGGCACTTGAAACCATATCATTGCTTGAAAATTATAATAATAATGATTATAATGATTTATTTGCACACAGTTATATGGTTTCAAGTATTCTTATCTAACAATTTTCAAACAGATCTATTATCGCTTCAATGACTCAGACAGATGTATTTTTATCTTAATTATTTAACTTACAGGTTCTACCACCTTGAGTTATAGTGGACCTGGGAGTAATGGCAAAGAATAAGTGATTCAACACTCCCCAGAGCTCCAGGAGTGAAACCTCATGACCGGATGCAGTTTAGAGTCATACCTTGCAGGACACTTACTGGAGGCAAGATTATCTATATTTACTAAGTATGTGTAAAGTTGGATACAAGATCCTATATGTGAGCATCCAGTGAGAATTGAACACGTGAAAATGGTAAAGTTGATCATTACTCGTAGAAGATACCGTAAAAAAGCCTATTTTAAAATCTCTGGACGGGTTATGAATTAATGAACGCTACAAGACGTATACAAATTTATATCTGGATTGTAATGATACTATATTGCCATTACACAATGAAAAATGGCAGATTGTAGCGAGATCTCTGTTGGTACATTGGAATTAAAATGTAGGATATTCTCTATTATAGCAACAATCCAATAAATCATAACCCAATTTGCAACTTACAAATAATGGGGTTATCGTGCTCATTCAGATAATTACAATTTCTGTCAGAAAATTATTTAAATGCTTATTATAAATAAATTCTCTTATCTTATTTATTTATTTACGGCTAGTTTTAAATAAAGCATAACGTGACACGAACCATGTCATTGTACGAATAAATTGTTGTTTTTTTTTTCAACAAGTTGGTTTTAATTATAATTAATTTTTTTAAATTGACAGATAAGCAAATAGATCAGTTTGTTTAAACCCTCAAACTTATCAGTAACATTTTGTTTATGACCAGGATAATACAATAGGCCGAAAGACAAAATGTGGGGATTAAAAAAAAAATTGCTTAGTAATAGCTTAATGGTTGTATTTCGAGATTACAGGCAAATAAATGAGGTTTTGATATTGTACATTTTCCGTACGAGCATGTTGAAAAATGTTTTCCTCTCAGTCAAGATTGATTCATTTTAACGCGATGTAAACCCGTTCAGGGTTACTTTGTGCCTAGATGTTAGGGAATCATGTGCATTGTGCCTTTATATTTTACTTTTGTGTTTCTCAAGAATTCTTTTTTCTTTTTTTGTACACGATCATGTGATGTCAAGTATTCTTATTTTAAATAGATCTATTTGGCCCATTCATAGGACCCGAATAGGTACTACCACCCGAGCTACACTCCATAAATCTCAGAAACTAGATTTTCTCCATTAAAAGGAGTCTAGTGTCATATTCAGTACATATTTCTGCTGGGTAAGATAACATAATCGGAAATGACAGTTATTAATTTACAGTTAATTGTGAACTGCGGGAAAGAGGGAAAGCGTGAAAAGCTGACAAAGAGACAACACTATCTAATCACTTTTGTTCACCTTACATATACTCAAACTTATATACGTGGTGCCTTCAATAAGTTTCCAGACTTTTTTGTACAGGTATTTAAAACTGTTGTAGGCTCTTGAAAATTCAGTATGTTATTGCTATACATCTTATGAGATGACTGACCAATTTTTATGATTTCAGCTTCAAATGAACAGCTACAGCAGGAATTGGAATACACCCTACTAAAGCCTGATTGTCACAGCTGGTGAATTTCAAAAATGCAATCTTGCATGAATCGAGCATCAGTTTTTGATTGGCATAAGAGATTAAGGAAGGCAGGGAGTCTGTGAGGGATGATGGGGTGTGAGAGGAGTAAAGAAGTCAATACACCAGAGTTCATTGGCCAAAGGGTTAGGGTTAGGGTTACTATGTTGAGGTTTTAAGGGAGTTCAGGAAGAGATTCCGAGGGAAGAGGCCAGCACTCTTCAAATCGGCTCAGTGGCACTTCCACCAGGACAATGCACCAGTCCACAACTCCATCCTTGTCTCAGACTATTTGACCAAGATGGGCATCAAGACAGTTCCTCAGCCCCCCTATAGTCCAAACCTTGCTCCCTGTGACTCTTTCTTATTCTCTAAGCTCAGAGGCTGTCGTTATGAGACAATTGAGGAGATGAAAGAGGCTGTGACGAAGGTCATTGATACGCTCACACAAGAGGACTTCCATGGGGCCTTTCAGAAGTTGTTAGAACGGTAGAATAAGTGCATTGCAGCCGGAGGAGATTACTTCGAAGGAGACTTGAGTTTCATGAGTGTACTATCAATAAAAGTACCCATTCGAAAAAAGTCTGGAAACTTATTTCATGACCCTTGTATGTCTCTTGTCTGCTTATCTTCCAGTCAAGCTTTCGAATATAGGTAGAAAAGATAGAACAGCGTCCATTTGTTCATAGATTGACTGAAATTTTCTGCACAGAGCTATTCACGAACTTATACGCATGCACACATAGATACGTACAAACTTACTCATACACAGGTACACACAAACTTATATACAGGCATACAGATTTACACATACACATATATCATATTTACCAACCCCTCCGCTCGGGCAGGTTATGACACAAGGTCAATTTTTTAAGCGGGGTTTAACAGGTTTGAATTCAGAGTTTTCCTTCTCCTAGACTAGTTGCCTCACCAAGACTAAAGAACCCAGTCTGTCCTACTATTTACCCATAGCTGGAGGGAGACTAATTGGATTCATACCTTTCCCAAAGGTATTAGTGCTATTTGAAATGCAACCAGTCTCGTCCAGGATTTGAACTCGTGTCGCCGTGTCCATTTCCTACAACGATAACCATCACATCATGGGCACTTCATATATATATATATATATATATATATATATATAACAGAAAAGATTAAAACAAATCAGTGAATTTTCGTTGTAAAATATATTTTTCGAGTGTAGTTTTATATCGTCAGTTTTGGCAACTGAAACATATTTCGATTTCCGAAAGAGAAAATTTCTACTCTTCGTGTCTTTAGCTACTCTAGTTAAAATCAACTTCCGAAGTGTATTTAAAAACATTTAAGTAAAAAAAATGTCATCTCCATGTAATGAACACTATCCTTCAAAAAATTCCCCAATAAACCGAAACTTTATGAACATCACAACCACACTTACGCTCTTGATAATGACCAATGATGGTCAAAAGTACTCAGGACAAAAAACTTTGAACAGATTTTGAACTATTTTGATCCACATTTGTGGCATCATAATCACCAGAAAGAAAAAATTGAAAAGCTGATTAAACAATCCTTGTTTGTAATATATATATATATTTTAAATGCTTAAAAAAGAATTTGCTGTTTAAATACACATTATTCAAAAGAATGTTACATATTTGATTCCCCACCAACACCAGATGTTTCTGCTAGACACCCATTTTTTACACAATGAATCATCTTTGAGATCTGTTGATTCATAATCGGTGGAAGACTTAGTGTCTACGGTAGACAAAGAAAGCATGAAAAGCGAACAGACAGGCAACAATGACATCTAATACATATATATTATCAAATGAAGTTGATATTGTTCTGAGGGGAAAAAAAAACAGTTTTGTAGTGAAATATATTTTCTTTTAATCTAGGTGACGCTAAAGAGATTTATCGATTCTTGCATTTTTGTTTTTGTTCGAATTGTTAGTCATAACAATAATGCTACATAATTGTTTTGCATTCTCAGTTTGAAGAACTATCCATAGACTTCAGTAAAAATGTTTAATTAAATATGAATAATCATTTTAATTAAAGAAATACTTTTTTAGTTTTGATAAGTTGAAATTTAAATTCTCTATGATTAGAGTTGCACTAACAGCTTCTTGCCCCGTCGGCTGGGGCTGTAGAATACACTGATTGCTTCTCTGCGGAGGGGTAATCCCCCGCCACCGACGAGTGTCCTGGATATGATACTAATAAATCTGATGGTGAGGTTCCAGTAATGCTGGAGCTTTGAGAAATGCGGAGTACCCCTTTATTGCCATCGCTCCCACGTCCACTCTGGCCCGGAGCTATAGCACCTGACAGTGTCCTATCTATTGGTCAAATAGAACTAAACAGTTTACTTATGCTAAACTGAATTGTTTGAAATAGAACCGTTTGATATGTATAAAATAGATTTGGCATTAAATAACCTACAATGGTTGATATGCCATAAAACCAAACCAAACTGAGAGTTTCCAGCTGGTTATTGTTAAAGATTTCCTTTTAAATGTAGCCTTATTTTACCGATGAAAAATAAAAAATAGTTTTAAGTTTACAACATTTTCTGCGTCCAATAAACATGTATACCAAATTTGGTTGCTCTATAGCAAACCGTTCGTGGCTATCTAGAGTGGACAAACAAACTCTTACGAATAATTAAGATAGATTTAAATCTAAGACTAAAGACTTTTCTTCCATTAAACAAATTAATTTAAAATTTCTGATAGAGAAGAGATATGAATACCAGCTGGTGTTGTTTATAAATTCAACCTGCTGGTTACAAGATCAACGTCAATACAAAAATAAGCCTTATACACACTCTCCAGTCATTTGACGTTGGGTTGAAAGGAAACATTAACTAATCAAGAAAACTATTGCTAGTGTAGTTAAGACCACCCACTATGAATCGAACTATTTCATATTTATCTGAATTTCTCGGTCTCTCATATATAAGCTTTTCGTCACGCACATATGTGTGCCCAACAATTCTGTTAAATATGTGAACCACTAGACAGTTTGCACACGTTTTGTTTATAGTTGTGTAGGAGTAGCCACACTTTCAAGACGAGATGACAACAGAAGAATAGGGCACCACCGATTCTTTCAACAGCACTCTTTCCGCAGGTTTTACATTCAGAGATTTTCATTCTCACACACCGGTTGCCTTACCAAGGCTGAAGAACTCAGGCTGCTTTATTATTTACTCGCAGATTGGGTTGGAAAATAAATGGATTCGTGCTCTCTCTCTCTCTCTCTCTCTCTCTCTCTCTCTCTCTCTCTCTCTCTCTCTCTCTCTCTCTCTCTCTCTCTCTCTCTCTCTGTGTGTTTGTGTTTGCTCTAAGCGTAAATAACGAATGCTCAACATCGGTGAGAGAGAATATCTATATAATTCAGGATAGCATGGACACAGTGTAAACAGCGATTGGTGACTGACAATTCCTCTGCCATGCGATTAACAGTCATCAAACGCGGCTGATTGTGTCGACAATATATATATATATATATATATATATATATATATATATATATATATATATATATATATATGTATATATATATATATATATAAACCATGGTAAAAATGTTTACCTCGAAACTCATTCACTTTACAATCGTCAGTGCAAGCTTTGCGTCAGACTTTGTAACAATCCCGGCGAATTTTGATTCCACGGCAAAACGATAATTAATAAGCTTGACTTTTCAATATTACAATAAATTCGATGATAATTGGATGTCCAATAATTTGGGCCTTGTATCAGATTTAGTAAGTTTAATTTTCTGTAGCTACTCTTCTATTTTAGCCTTGAATCAGACTACAATAAGCTTTTTAATCATCTTCAGCGACATTTATACAAATAAACGAAACAGGACATGAAATATAATGACATATAACCATGACGCAATAAGTTTATCAATCAAAATATAAAAAGAAAGTATCGATTTGGTTTATTGTTCAGCCTAACCGGTGGGTAGGATAGGGTTATTTCTGTTAATTTCCCAATGGAAATGGGATTTCGGTGAAGTGTGTGTGTGTGAGAGAGATTTCAGGTGGGTCATTATTTATACTTCATACCGAAGGGGGGAGCAATTAATCACGTCACTCCCTTGATATTCACTAAGCTTGCAGCACAATAGTCTACCCCCACTCCTCAAAAACAATTCAACATTTCCTGGTTTTTAACTTGGTTCGAACGCCAATTTCAGGCACAAGTAGGTAATTGATTACAACGAGTTTATCTGCCAAGCAATCGAATTTGATGGTGAAAAAAAAGTTGTTTCTCATCGAGAACTTCATTAAAAGGGGGAAGAGTCTCTAAAAATAATCGGCAGGAAGCCATGTTGCTGAAAAACGTAATTAATTGTGCCATATTCAAATTTAAAAAGAAAAAGAAAAATAATTGTTCATATTTTAAACATCACTGATTACGTTTATAGGTAATTCCTCCAACTGGATAAAAAGATAATTACATAGAATTATTTCTAACTTAGAATTAAAAGACGCGCTTACTGTAACGGCTAACGACATGAAAAATCGAATCGGTAACAAGAGTTTACAGCCTTAGTGAGACTATTTGCGTTTCATTTCGTGCTAATGACCTTGGGAAATACATGAATCTATCTTTTCTTCCTTCCAGCTATGGGTAAATAGAAGGATGGACATCATTCTTTAGCATTGATACTACAATTAATCTTGAAAAAGAAAAACTGAATTCAAATCAGCGCAATGGTTAAAGTGCTAGACTTTTAAGTTGACAAAGATTATAAATATCGAAAATATATCGTTTAAAATGCCATCTGGGTGTCGTCAAGCTATGATTTTTCGCAAAAATTCTTTAAATTTTCCGGACTAAATAGACCCACCAGCTTTGCATAAACTGACTCTAACGGAAACAATATTTGCTAGTTCATCATTAGTACTGTCATTAAAAGCAGCTGTGATCAAGGTCTTGACCTCTTACCCAGTGTAGGCGGGTACTTCAACTTGTATGTAATTATCAGCTTTTTCTGATATTTATTAAATTTAGCTTTATTCGGCACAAGGAGAAATGAAATTACATGGGAAAAGCATGAATCTATTTTTTCTCTCCCTTTCCCCCAACTATAGGTAAAGTGTACGGCATACTGGGTTCTATAGTCTTCATAAGGCAACGTATCTATGAGAAGGAACATTCTGAATTCAAACCAGATGAACAAAATCATCTTGCTTCTCATCCTTCTCACGGCGGAGGGATTGGGTAAATACATGTGTCAAATTACCTTAAAAATCATCACTTCAAATCCTACCTTTTACGTTGATTTAGTTTGGTTTGGTTTGATGGCACATCAACCCTCGTAGGTTACTTAATGTCAAATCCGGTTTCTTCACATATGATTACATATTATATATATCTAATATAAGTTAACGAAAGATAAATAGTTCCAAGTATTGCTAAGTATTACTAACAATTCAATTAAACATAAGTCATTTGTTTACGCCCAGTTAAATGATCTAACAGTTCTATTTCTAACAATTGAATTTAGCATAAGTCGTATTTTGCTCTCAGTTTAAAATGTCAAACATTTCTATTTGACCCTATCAGGTGCTATAACTCCGGACCAGTGTGGACCTGGGAGCGATGGCAATGAAGAGGTACTCTGCATTCCCCAAATTTCTAGCATTACTGGAGCCTCACCATCAGATTGTTTAATGTTATATCCAGAACACTCCTCCCCGCTGCAGAGATGTAGTCGGTGTATTCTACAGCTCCAGTCGACTGGACAGCCTTTATGTTGAGGGAGAAATATATATTTCAGACAGTGAACGTACCCCACAATTTATTCGGTAGCTGAGGGCCACAGTGAAAATTTCTTTCTCATGGTATCTCTTAGGATAATGATGGTTACTTAGTGGTGTTCATCTCCTTTCCAAGTAACATGAAACAGATTGTAATTGGTTACATGGTACCCGCAGCAAGTAACGATCCATGATCTAACCTATTATCAAACGCCTAAGATGTATTGACTTTAAACATTTTCAACTATCTCGTTACTTACCCATAACAGGGGGAGTAGATTCATGCCTTTTTCAAAAATATGAGAGCTAAATGAATGCAAACTGTACCAGCCCGAGTTTAGACTTGGCTGATACCATAATTCTCTGTATCAGCTCATCCATTAAATAAGTAGCAGGTTTGAAAATTTAATTTTTCTTAGTAATTAAACTACAAATCCAGAAATGAAATATGTATAGGCAGATTGTGTCACGCCAAATTCTTTAATGCTGAAGATTTTGGAAATAAAAATCCCTCATAATATGTTGGTTCGTTTAATGTCCCTTTAGAAATAATAAATAAAAAATAAATAAAATTGCTACACTTCAGAATTCAAAAATAAAATTTCATAAATATATGTAAAGATGTAGTAATTTTTGGACGGCCACATAATATTTGGTTACATGGTTTCAATGCAAAAGAACTTGAAAAGAAATAATTCTTTTTTTGCAGAAAAGCATTTTATTTCCTATCATTAAGTACCGAAAATTATAATTGAATTCAAAACTCTTTGATAAAGATATAATCTTAATATTTGTTTGAAATCATTTGAAAATAATTAACTTCTTAATCCAGTGACTGTTGACTTAAAATCAAGCATGAAAATCTACCTAGTGATACATTTTTGATTTCTAGTAGAGAAGATTATCCTCCTGTAGCTTAAAAAAATAAGATAAAATAAAATAAAATAATATCTTAATAATTTTTCCACTTCGTAGTCATGTGAACTAGACTTTTATTTTCTTACCAACACTGAATGCAAAACAAAAAACAAACAAAGAGGAAATGAAAAGATTTATCTAACCTCCAACCTGGCCAGATTTTAAATGCTTGATCCTCGCAGTATTTCCTTTTTGCGGCACCTCAGACGTCAAGCAATAAACTTAGCCCTACTAAGCAGGAATTGCTTGGGACCAAGCGATCAGTTTACAATAACCCACCTAGGCCGAACGCTAGATGGGTCCACTCGAGAGCAAGAAGATATAAATTCTTGAGATCCGAAGCTTAATTCATTGGATAAATAGATACTAATAATATTCAGCAGTTAGAATTATTACATTTTTATGAGTTAAATGTATAAAAACTTATTTAGATATATTTCTGAATTTACCTAGTAATGTGGCACGATAATGAGCTTTCATGTGTGTATATATATATATATATATATATATATGTGTGTGTGTGTGGATGTGTGTGTGGCGGAGTCTCTGTGTGTTGTGGGCAGCCGGCGGAATTATCGTCAGTATCTTTGAAGCAGCGCCAGAGTGACTAGAGGGACCTCTTTGTCTATTTTGGCGCAAAGACCACACAAAGAGTTGTGAACCTGCGAGACCGGAAGAAAGGACGTAGGACGTTGGTCAGTTAAGCGTGAGACTCCAGAGAAGAGAGTCAGGTATTCGGGCCCGAGGCGGGTGAGTCGGCTCTAAGATGTGGGTCCAAACCTGTCGGAGTCAGAAACAGGATGTAGAGCGGTCAAGACGATGACCAGATGAGTCAGCATTTTTGGTAGTTGTTTAGGATTTTCGTTGAGTTCTCGCGATACACAAAATGAAAAAATATGCCGAACATCACCTTCTTACGTTTTGTAGTTCTGAGTTAGTCTTTGTCCGTTTCTTCCTCCCACCCTCTATTTATTGTATGTTATTTTCTTTTTTTTGTTCAACTGTGAAATGTTCGCTCGGCCGAGTGTTAGAAGAATCAACGGGGTCCACACCTCTAAACGAACGGCCAAACCAACAAAACCGGCCGTTTGGGTATTATTTCATACAAAGTATGCAAACCTATTTCTATTTCCTCTAAAGTGCTCCCTAATCACAAAAAGGTTGAGAAGTATTAGAGTGACATTTTGCGATCATCATCTTTTTAGTTGTATCCATATCAATACAAGTTTTAATGTTTTTTTCTTTATATAAAACAGTTCAGGGTTCAGAGTATATAAGTTTAAATCATTTTAATAAGTTAAAATGTATATCTAACTTTTGAATTGTACTTCACTGACAAAGGAAAGAAGCTGAAGATACCCCGTACATACAAATACGGACACCGACTACGCCGATGACATAGCGCTTCTAGCAAATACACCCGCCCAAGCCGAAACCCTGCTACATAATCTGGAACGAGCAGCTGCAGGCATAGGCTTCCATTTCAACGCATACAGGACGGAATATACGTGCTTTAATCAAAAAGGTGACATCTCCACACAAAACGGTGGTTTTCTTAAACTAATAGACAAGTTCATCTATCAAGGAAGCAGTGTCTCATCAACCGAGACAGACGTCAACATGCGACTAGCAAAGGCATGGACAGCTATCGATAGGCTATCGGTCATATTGAAGTCAAACCAGACCGGTAAAATGAAACGCAGATTTTTTCAAGCAGTGGTCGTGTCGATACTGCTGTATGGATGCACTACATGGACGCTAATTAAACATACGGAGAAAAAGCTTGACGGTAACGACACAAGAATGCTGCGAGCAATACTGAACAAGTTCTGGAGGCAACACCCCACAAAGCAGCAGCTGTACGACCACTTACCACCTATCACGAAAACTACCCAAGTTAGAAGAACCAGAAGTACTCCTGTGGACCCCCTCACATGAACGAGCAAAGGCAGGACGCCCAGCTAGGACCTACATACAACTGCTCTGTACCGATACAGGACGTGGCTTTGAAGACCAACCGGAAGCGATGGACGATAGAGAAGGGTGGCAGGAGAGGGTCAGGGAGATCCGTGCTGATGACACGACATAATGATGATGATAAAGTGTGCCAAAAAATATTTTTGTTGCTTCTATCGTGCACTCCGAACAAAACAAAACAAAACAGGAACTTCGACCCTAAGTCTTCTTTCACCGCTTTAATAAAAAAAAAAATTGATATGATATCTCGATTATGTCTACATAAGGTGAAAGGAAAATCGAAATGAACAGTTAAAGCAAATCGAAAGCCGTGAAAATGAAAGTTGAAGCTAATGAATTAAATAGATATACAGTTTATCAAAATAAGCTTATTCTTAAAAGATCATTTTATTTTTATATTAAACAATAGAGCTGGGGCACGGTGAAGGCTTTTTTATTATTATTATCATCAATAGCATTTTTTTCTATATATTAAAACAGATGCCAAAGATAACGAGAAATGACGAGAATTACGAGCATAGAGAATCTTCAGAACTCCACTCAGAATCGAAATCTTACTTGCATTAAACTTCTTATGAAATCTTTGAAAATGTTACTGCTTATACTAGAAAAGAATTATTGGACGATGAGACGTCGTCAAATAATCTAGCAAAGCTCAAATCTAGTCATAGGAACATTTGATGAATGAGTAGCTTGAACATAATGGTAAAACATTATTAAAGTTGTCCATCTGCGAATATTTACATGATGTTTTAGCAGCCTTAACAACGAGTGCATTGTGTTACCTGTTACTCCGCATATAAAATATTTTTTCTTTTGACAATAAAATGGTATATCAAAGTTCATCCCGGACTAATACCATAGATGGCATAAGCTAAATCTATATTTCATATTCATTTTTGACAAGTATATTTTTTTAACTTAATTTTGAATGGTTTTCATTATAACTATTCAGATCGTCAGTTCATAGCTGTTAGTAAGCAAATATTTTTGAGTCACATTCTAGTGTTTTCTTGGTCCCACCTACAGGGCGAGTTACAAGGGTTATTACTCAAGTAAACAGAAAAAAGAAAGAAAGAAAGAAAGAAAAAAGATTTCCCATAGTGACTAGCGTGCTGGATTGTCACATAGTTATAAGAGAGTTCGAATCCCAGTCATTATATTGCGTTCACTTGCTGACGAATACCTTTAGGAAAGATATGAACCCCCTTATCCTCCACATCATCTACATGATGGCTTTGGCATTAAATAACACACGAAGGTTGATACGCCATTAAACAAAGAAACCAAAAGAAAGAAGTTGAAAGGAAATATAAAGAACGGCAAGTGATAAAAAAAAAAAAGGGAGAAGACTAATGTCTACAAAATGATAGAGAGAGAGAAAAAAGGAAGAAAAATTAAAGAGGAAAAAAATGGGAAATTAAGTGTTAATTCATATATAAATAATTCTATCATTTATTACAGTTACTTTGCTTGTAATTCTAGAATTTTTGAGTCAAAACAAATAGTCTCCGTAAATTAAGTCGATTTATATACGAATATCTGGTGATCTAATTTAGAATCGGAAATTCAATCTAATTCTTCTTTTAATATAATCTTTTTGATGGTTTCAAATTTACTATTGTAATCAACTTCAAGTTTATATTACTTTTTAGACCAGAGAAGGGCAACTTTTTATCTCTAAAGAATACACTGAAATGTATTGTCTTTTCATGAGATTTGCGCACTCAATAAATTTTTACAAAATCTTATTTGAACTCTAGTCGCATTATTACGTTCATTTTCGGATTAATAACATTGGACAAAGGGATGAACCTCCTTTCCTCATAGCTAAGGGTTAAATAGTACCACTAATGATTTTCTACAAGGATGTTTAAACTTTTAGTTGATTACTTAGTTCAAATTTCATATTTTACCGCAAAGAAATAAAGTTAACTAATATCTAATGCTTTTTTTAAAATTGTATACATATGTGTATGTATGTGAAAAGACATTGGGATATCAGATTCTAAAGGGAAGTAACGTAATATTGTCTTTCGACAAGGCTTTGGAAGTCTAAACATGATAATTTAAAAGACTGTATACACCCTTAAGGACACAGGTTTCCCACAGGTGGTTTAGAATGATATGCCTCCGCCAGTTGTTGATTCAGTCACAGTTCTAAGAAAAGACTTTCTTTCAACCTGATCCTTACAGATCTAAATTAGTATCACTTGATTAATGTGATTTGCGGTTTGATTAACATGAAAAACTTATATTGATCTTTGCACAAGGTATAAGAGATATAATTAAATTTTGAGCCTTCTTTAAGGATAAAGTTCTACGAGATCTACCGGAAAATATTCTGATTTCCTAAAGATCTCAATGAACGGTTACATGATCTTAATATAACAAGACAAACTAGCATAAAAGACCTTTCTGCGCATTCATGAGCTGATACTCTCTAGTGGGGTCACTCAAACAGCAACGAGATGGCACTGATTGAGCGCGTGTACTATTTGAAAACAACCAAGCTAGTTGACCAGCGAAATCTCTGGCCGGGTTTCTTGAATAAATATCTCATCATACAAGACTGTCGATGCCCACTACACCCCAGGCTTGACTACCTGCAATTTATTTGACGAAAGGATTCCTACAACATCATATACTGTAATACTTTATTCTGGGTGAATAGGTGAAGATTAGGTGCATGAAAATAACTATAAGGTACAAAGAGTAAAATAATATAGATATAAATTATGCAGCAACTGAAAATAAAATATACTTTCGCTTATTTATGATATAACTGTCGATAAAGAATAAGAAAAAATAATCAAAATATGTTTTATCATGATCAAATTCAAGTCATTTACATAGTCTAATGAGAGCACCCAATGAGAATAGAACTCACTAATACTAGCCAGCAATACTTGGCTACTAACCATTACACCAACCGAGATGCAACCTCCACAAAAAAAAAAACACCAACATAACTTAGATATGTCACAACAAGGCGCGCTCTCTCTCTCTATCTCTCTATCTCTCAATTACACCGGGTAAGGTACTCTACTAGTTATTTACTAAACTGACCTTTACATGGCGCAAGACAAACAGTATGAGGCACTAACTAAAGATCGAACTCAGCAGTAATCGATCTGCAAGAATAGCTTGCCAACAATTTCACCACGCAAAGAGCATTTTTAAAAAGCAAAGCTTAGATTTGGCAAGTAGGAGCAACTGGTTGGATTGGTTGGTTGGCTTTTGATGGCATATCAACCCTTGTGGGTTATTTAATATCAAATCCTGTTCATATATGCACCATTTGTAGCCTAATAGTTTGTAGCTAATTTTATTCTTAAACGAGTTGTTACAGTGTTATATAATTGCGGAATGATTTTTTTTTTATATTATCATTTTTCGTTGGTTATATCTTATCATTCGGTTTAGTCAGGCTTAGAACTATTCGGTTTAGTGTACGTGCAGGTACACACATTGAGCGCTGGTGTTCACGCTCGTGCGCGGGGGATGTGACAATCACAGATGTCATAATAAAAACCCCAGATAAGAAATGGGACTGAGGTGTCATTGACGTCATGCCCGGAAGCGATGGGCTGGGATTCTTGGTGATGCGCCGCGCGTTTTTTGGTTCAGATGAAACAGTCAGCATAGTAAAAATTGTGTCTCTCTCTCCTCGTGTCGAAAGACTAAACTCAAGAAGTCAATAAACGTTTCGTACCTGAACTAAAGAAAGTCGTCAGTGTTTCGGGATTCCTATGCATATGAACGTTTTACATATCCGTATATTTTACGTATCTGTATATTTTGTATATCCGTATCATGGCTATATTGCAACAGTGAACTTGTTTACTCACAGTTAAATGGTCATGAGTATTGCTATTTGATATTAGTAACTTTATTTATCAAGTAGTCTTATGTAATATAAATAATTTGCAAACATTTGGTTTCTAATGATTAATGATAATAATAATAATAATAATTTCAGACTCTAGTGGGAAACCATCAGCTAACGCTGGTGTGAAAAACTCTCAAAAGGCTAAAATGATAATAATACTTAATAAATGATCGAACTGTTCCATTTGACCCATAGATTAGATCCTGATAGGCACTACCACTCTCGGTACAAAGTGGTCCTGAAAGTGTACTCCACATTACCTAAAGCTCCAGGACTGAAGCCTCACCATAAAATGTTGTTTAGTGTCATAACCAGAACACTCGTTGGGGGCATTTTATCTCTCTGCAATAAAGCAGCCTCGTGAGGATCGAACTCATTAATAAGTGTTCTGCAAGATTATCTTTCTAACCCTTACATCACAGTGAGGTAACTGAATATTTATCGCTGCCTCCCACCAGACAGGATTTGACACGAGGCCTTTTTTATAGTGGGAGTTTTAGGGAAGGGGGAGCTCGGGTACGAGCTTCGATTCATGCCCTGCTTGACTATGTTAATCATTGACTCGCTGAGTGTAATGTGAGCCAGATGACCCTGCTGAGACTTATACTCACTAAGTGCATGATGAGCCCGGCACGTACGCCTGCTCATAACTTGAACTTAACCCAAAGGTCTTGTGCTGTGTTGTGCTGTCAACGATTCACGGTGAGGCAACTGTTTTATAAACGACCTCAAATTTGTATTACTGTTTACATTTGTATTTGATTAGTAAAATAGAATTAGTAAGCAGATTTAGACCAATCATGATTGGACAAAATCCCTGCAGAGGATTATATTAAAGCTTCCACTCGTGTGGGCATACTTGCACTTGAAGTCTTGCAGCCATGCGGTAATTAAACTTGAATGCCATCCGAGAATTGATCTCTTTTGGTTGGGTCCCTTGGAGAGAAAGTCTGGTGTGGCAAAGACCTGAAACATACATCACTGACAAAGCATTTTAGCGTGCAATTGTAAATATAATGAACGATGTACCACAAGTTGTTAAATATTGGTACGGTTTCTGGGGCAGTTCTCCTATCTAAGCAAAACTTAGATTATTAACATTATTTCTTTTACAGTTAACCTTGAAATAGCAATCCAAATTTGGTAAAAGTCACATTTATTAGTCACGATTATAACTATTAGTAATGATTAAGACAAAATCTACAAGAAATTAATTTCTCTCGTATTGAAAGAATTTGTGAGTCTTTACAAAAAGAATTCGGAATTTTTTTTTTATTTTCACTATTTTGCAATCTTTCAATGATCTAATTAAATGAAAATATTTTGGAGTAAGAATAATTGCGTTAGAAAAATGTAATAGAATATTCTAACTTAACCATTTAATTTTCTAAGAACGCTTTGTGTGGTGTAATGGTTAACAAGACTAGCAAACCTTCACGAGTGAGTTCGACTCTTATTGGGTACACCATTCACTTGGCCTCGGGCCACATCTTAGCAAAAAGCTTAGTAAATAACTATTGGGCCCCTTGTTTGGTATAATAGTTAGCAAGCTGTACTAGCAAATCTTCACGAGTGAGTTCCAGTCTCATTGGGTTAACCTATACATATAGCCTTGTGCCACATCTAAGCAAACGCTAAGTGAATTATTAACCATTTTATATTGTCTGTTTATTTTACTGGGTAAAAGCTGACATTGTAATACTAAAGAACAAAACTAAATTATGGCATTTTTAACATGAATTTGCACTCTTCATTCTTTCTGAAAGAAGCCATAAATGAAAACTGAAAGTATTGTTTTTGAAATTAATATCGCATTTTTGGAGATGAAATATGCAACCCGTTCTAATGAAATAAAAGTCTGATTAGTTTCTTGAACGCACACTCATCATCATTAATAATGATAATAGCTTATTGTGGA